>CM059330.1:11135820-11181907 GCA_030340685.1 Protosalanx chinensis
TGAGGCTACATAATGCTACATGAGCCTACATAATGCTACATGAGCCTACATAATGCTAAATAAGGCTACATGAGACTGTGATGTGTTTGCAGGGTGAGGATGGAGAGATTGGACACACTGGCCTGCAAGGCCCCCCATGGTCCTCAGGGTCCCCAAGGGTCCAAGGTGAACAGGATGACAGCCACACAGTTACTATTTCATGCTTATGTATGAACATAGCACCGTGCTTGTATCCATCCTTTCTCACACCTGTGTGTGTGTGGCGTGTGTGTATGTGTGTGTGTGCGTGTGTGTGTGCGTGTGCGTGTGTGCGTGTGTGTGTGCGTGTGCGTGTGGGTGTGCGTGTGTGTGTGGGTGTGCGTGTGTGTGTGCGTGTGTGTGTGCGTGTGTGTGTTTGTGTGTGCGTGTGTGTGTGTGTGTGCGTGTGTGTGCGTGTGTGTGTGCGTGCGTGTGTGCGTGTGTGCGTGTGTGTGTGTGTGCGTGTGTGTGTGTTCCAGGGAGAGCCTGGTTCAGGGGAAAAGGGGGACCGAGGCATGGATGGACTCCCTGGTTTCAAGGTGAGTCTCCAGCCAACTTCAGTCCTGAGCTGAACACCTGTGTGTGTGTGTGTGTGTTAATGTGTGTGTGTGTGTTAATGTGTGTGTGTGTGGTTATCAGGGTGACAAAGGGGACTTGGGAGAGAAAGGACTACAAGGAGACATGGTATGTTTGTCCTTCTGACTTCCGTCTCCTCTGGAAGCTGTTCCGATTCTGCATCAGTGAAGTTACTCTCCTTCTCCCCTCCCCTCCCTCCCTCCCTCCCCCCCCTCCCCCCCTCCCTCCCCCCTCCCTCCCAGGGTCATCCTGGAGAGAAGGGCTCCTCAGGCTCCTCTGAAATTGTGGACTTTAACGGGAAGCTTCTGGATGCTTTTCAGGTGAGCCCAGGTCACCAAGGAGACCCTGTAGCAACCTGGTAGTATTGTCAGGACGTCACACCCACAAAGGGGACATCACTCACTCAAGTCATAGAAGTGATGTCATAGATGAGTCTGTAGAATCACAATTGGTTTTATTCGCCATGTAAGTTACACAAACACGGAATTGACTGTGGCAGAATGGAGCAAACGATGAACATAATAAAAACACTGTCGTAGAACAGCATGCGAACGGGTGATGTCATAGAGGCGTCTCCACGGAGACTAACTGTGCTCTCTCCTGACAGGCCATCCACAGCATCAGTGTCTCGGTAAACAGCTAGCACTGCATGGGTTGGTTGGTGTGATCTTTAGGCACACACACACACACACACACATCATGAAACATAGCGTGTGTGCATTTGTAATCCTTCTTAATCTTGGTAATCATTCTTGTTCATCTAATTACATTTGAAAGGTTAGATGTAAATCCCTCTTCTCACCATAAGGCCCACATGAGTCCAACCCACACAGTCCAATCAGGACCACCCCTAGCCCACACAGTCCAATCAGGACCAACCCTAGCCCACACAGTCCAATCAGGACCAACCCTAGCCCACACAGTCCAATCAGGACCAACCCTAGCCCACACAGTCCAGTCAGGACCAACCATAGCCCACACAGTCCAATCAGGACCAACCCTAGCCCACAGTCCAATCAGGACCAACCCTAGCCCACGCAGCCCAATCAGGACCAACCTTAGCCCACACAGTCCAATCAGGACCAACCCTAGCCCACACAGCCCAATCAGGACTAACCCTAGCCCACATAGCCCAATCAGGACCAACCCTAGCCCACACAGTCCAATCAGGACCAACCCTAGCCCACACAGTCCAATCAGGACCAACCCTAGCCCACACAGTCCAATCAGTACCAACCCTAGCCCACACAGCCCAATCAGGACCAACCCTAGCCCACACAGTCCCATCAGGACCAACCTTAGCCCACACAGACTGATCAGGACCAACCCTAGCCCACACAGGCCCAATCAGGACCAACCTTAGCCCACACAGCCCAATCAGGACCAACCCTAGCCCACACAGTCCAATCAGGACCAACCTTAGCCCACACAGCCCAATCAGGACCAACCCTAGCCCACACAGCCCAATCAGGACCAACCTTAGCCCACACAGCCCAATCAGGACCAACCCTAGCCCACACAGCCCAATCAGGACCAACCCTAGCCCACACAGCCCAATCAGGACCAACCCTAGCCCACACAGCCCAATCAGGACCAACCTTAGCCCACACAGCCCAATCAGGACCAACCCTAGCCCACACAGCCCAATCAGGACCAACCCTAGCCCACACAGCGCAGCAGGACCAACCCTAGATTGGTTACTGCAGCAGATGCCTGCATGTCACTGGGCAGCACATGGAGCCCTTCAGACCGACACAGAGCCTTCTCAGCTGGGCTTCTTGGGCGCTTGTTGTTTGTCATGTCCTCCAGGCAGCAGTAACCACAGCTTGACAGGCTCTGTTTATGTGTCTGAAGCGCTGCGATGCTCCTCAGTCTCGAGGAACCATGTCATTGGACTGTCTGTCAGCGTACTCATGTTGCACAACCCAGAGTAATCAGAGATAGGGGGGAGCGCTAGAGGGAACGAGGGAGATAAGTCGTTTGTTTACCCCCGTGCGCGGGGATTTCGGACGGGGGGGCGTGCGTTGCCATCATTGCTCCCAGATGATTAAGTACCTCCAGAACAATAGATGTTTGTAAACCCTTTTTATTGCCATGGTTTCCCACAAATTGAAAACCTTGAAAAGGGTTTAGAAAGAACGAGCGAACGAGGGGGTAAAAAGGGAAAGACCTACTTAGAGAAAGAATGAAAGAGAGGGAAGGAGAGAGAAGACATGCAGGCCTTTGGGGGAGAAAACAGTGATTTCCATCTCTTATTACTGCAAGATGGTGGTGAACTGGCGAGCTGGGAAAGTTCCAGATTCCAGGCCATGTGCTTCAATATTACATTTAACGATAAGACAGAAGTTTAGATCAGACCCGATAACTTCCTGTAATCCTCCATCCAAACCACAAGGATTTTGCATTCAGGTTCTACTAATACAGGATGTGTGTGTGATTTGAGATTGAGTTTGTGAAACGTGACATTAGATTAGCGAACAATTAGCATATCCGATGTACTAGACTTCTCCTAATGGTCTATATCTGTGTGTCTGCGTCTGTCTGTCTGTCTGTGTCCAGGGCCCACCTGGTCCACCGGGACCTCCAGGACCTCCAGGAGAAAAGGTAACCCCCTGACCAGGTGTACAAGGTCCAGTGTAGACTCTGAAAACAGTGGCTGTGTGTCTGGAGAGCCCCTGGCTGTGTTGACGGTTCTGTGTCTGCTCTGCAGGGTGACCTGGGCCTTCCTGGGCCAGCTGGGCTGGATGGCATTCAGGTGACACTCCCACTGTTCTGACTTGTTAGTCTCAGGGAGACAGGATATGACACGCGCTATAATGGAAACCCTCCTTTCCTGTTGTGTGTTGTGTTCTCCAGGGTCTGAAGGGGGACATGGGGGAGAAAGGGGAAGAAGGACCCAGGGGAGACAAGGGAGAGATGGGGCTCTCTGGGCCTGCGGTGAGTAGACACAGACCCTTAGCTTGGATCCAGAGAAGACTTGAGCTGAAAGGTTTCACTCAGTCTTTCTATCTTCTCTCTTCCTGTTTCTCTCCATGTCTCTCCGTCTCTCTCTGTATCTCTGTGTCATTATCTCTCTCTCCCCCTCTCCCTCCCGGGACTGGTGACGGCAAGGTTGCATATTGAGTTCTCTTATTATAAACTGGTGGGGGAGATGGAGGAGTTTATGGAGGTGTGGGGGGTTGGGGGTGCCTTGTGCACAGTGGATGGGGAGGGGGGTTTAGAGTTGAGGCTGTAAATACGGAGCTATTGTTTGGTTTTAGTTTGTTTGGATTGTTTTTGTTTTCTGCATGAGCTGTTGGGTGCATTGGAAGTGTAATGATACATGACCTGGCTGTGCTGGAATAAGGAGCGTCTGTTTGATGATTTGGCTGGTTAGTTGGCAGTTCTGATTGCCCAAATCTCTCTCTCCCCCTCCCTCTCTCTCCCTCTCTCTCCCTCCCTCTCTCTCTCCCCCCTCCCTCTCCCCCTTGTCTCCCTCCCTCTCTCTCCCTCCCTCTCTCTCTCCCCCTCTCTCTCTCTCTCTCTCTCTCAGGGGATGGATGGACATAAAGGAGACAAAGGAGACTCCATACTGGAAGACAACCTGGTCAGTGCCACATAATGCTGAATCTTCCCTATACACTCGTACACTTGTGTCAGGATCTGCATGTGTGTCTCGACAGGATATTAATCAGGCTAGTTGTGTGTGTGTTTGTGTTTCTGTTGGCAGGTCCAGATGATTTCCCAGCCAGGCCCCCCCGGGCCCCCAGGCCCCCCTGGCTCCCCTGGATTCATGGTGAGGGACCGGACTCTGCAACCCCCACCTAGAGAGAGAGGCTGTGTTCTAGAAGCCCTACCTAGAGATAGAGGCTGTGTTCTAGAAGCCCTACCTAGAGAGAGAGGCTGTGTTCTAGAAGCCCTACCTAGAGATAGAGGCTGTGTTCTAGAAGCCCTACCTAGAGAGAGAGGCTGTGTTCTAGAAGCCCTACCTAGAGATAGAGGCTGTGTTCTAGAAGCCCTACCTAGAGAGAGAGGCAGTGTTCTAGAAGCCCTACCTAGAGAGAGAGGCTGTGTTCTAGAAACCCTACCTAGAGAGAGAGGCTGTGTTCTAGAAGCCCTACCTAGAGAGAGAGGCTGTGTTCTAGAAGCCCTACCTAGACAGGAAGATGGTTCTAGAAGCCCTATGTAAAGAGATACCTTGTTTGTGGCAAACTCTAACATGGACAGTATGTGCTTGTTTCAGGGTCACCATGGCATGCCAGGTCCCAAGGTAAGACCCCAGCAGAGAGTGTGTGTCTGTGTGTGTGTGTGTGTGTGTGTGTGCGTCTTTGATGCTGACTCCCTGTGTTACAGGGGGAGCCTGGAGACAAGATCAAAGGAGATAAGGGGGACAGTGGACCCCCTGGTCTGAGGGTAAGAACCTGCCACTCATCATCCAGGTGACTGATGCATCTCTACACTCACAGTTCACCTCACATGTCCTGCTCTTCCTCTTCAGGGATTGGACGGTCCGCTAGGCCCTCCTGGAGCAGCAGGATTGGTCGGTCTTCCTGGCACTAAGGGAGAGAAGGTGAGACACGCCCAGGTTATGATGTTGACTGTGTGGAATATAGAGTGATACCGTAGATTGAAACAGGTGTTTCTGTGTCTCCATAGGGAAGGTCAGGGGAACCTGGGATGGATGTGAGTATCTGACTGTGACCTCCCACCTTTGCTGTGATTGGGAGACTTTAGCATGGGACTCCAGGGGACTTCCTGTTTACGTTGCTGATCCGTTCCTCTTCCTGTTCCTGTGCAGGGCTTCCCAGGGCTGGTAGGAGATAAAGGAGACAGAGGAGATCGAGGAGACAAGGTAGGAGGAGGACAGCACACACTGAGGACTCTGCTCATCTGGACACACTGCAAGTCTTCCTCACAATATCGCTCTCTCTCACTCCCTCCCTTTGTCTCTCTCCCTCCCCCCTCTCTCTCTTTCTCAGGGTGACCGGGGGACAGTAGGGAAGAGGGGTCTGAAGGGTCAGAAGGGGGAACAGGGCCCCCCGGGGCTGGACCAGCCCTGTCCTGTGGTAGGTCTCTCTCACACACACACACACACACACTCTCTCACACACCCACATACATGCAGTCTTACTCACACAACCTCATTTCAGAACATTCCTTCTCGTTGCTTCTTTATTCTCGACTTTATTTCTGTATTTCCCTCCTGGTTGCTTTCCTTCAGTGTACTGACACACTGGCTCTTGCTTCAGGATGCTGACGGGGCTAAAGCCCCCAGTGAGGAGGGGGGGGTGTCTGCCCTGCCCCCTTCTCCCCCGGCTTCTTCCTCCAGGCCCCTGGGCCTCTGTCCTCTGGTACTGTTCTTCTGCCTGCCTACTGCCTGTCTTGCTCTCCGCCTGCCTGTCTTGCTCTCTGCCTGCCTGTCTTGCTCTCTCTGCTGCCTGTCTTGCTCTCTGCCTGTCTGTCTTGCTCTCCGCCTGCCTGTCTTGCTCTCTGCCTGCCTGTCTTGCTCTCTCTGCTGCCTGTCTTGCTCTCTGCCTGTCTGTCTTGCTCTCTGCCTGTCTGTCTGGCTCTCCGCCTGTCTGTCTTGCTCTCCGCCTGCCTGTCTTGCTCTCCGCCTGTCTGTCTTGCTCTCCGCCTGTCTGTCTTGCTCTCCGCCTGTCTGTCTTGCTCTCCGCCTGTCTGTCTTGCTCTCCGCCTGCCTGTCTTGCTCTCTGCCTGTCTGTCTTCCTCCCTGGATGTTTCTCTGCCTGTCTATTATCAGCTCTGCCTGTCTGTCTGTCTTTCTGCCCATTTGTCTCCATCACTGCCTGTCTTATCTGTCTACCTGTCTCTGTCTGTCTCTGTCTCTGTCTCTGCCTCTGTCTGTGTTCACTCCTGGCTGTGTGTTAAAGAATCTGATTTACGTTGCATCTTGAACTTGCACGGTTTAAATATTTTACGGTTGTCAAGGAAAAATCCAGTTTGATCCTGAATGTGTGTATTTCACAGCCTACCAGATGATATCAGAGTGCTCAGTGAATTCCTTGAATTGTGTCCCGTACAGCAACTGAATGCTTCAATACACATGGCGAAAGATGAACATTTTCATAACTAGACACAAACTTAATAGCCTTTCAGTTTTCACACGTGACCTTATGAGAAGAAAAATACCTTTCTGGCTACAGTCAGTCCAAAACATCCACCTTGACTGTGGTGTCTGAACTGGGGCACAGTACACTGTAAGATAGGACATTCTGCACCTCTAACCCTCTCTCCTGTGTTCTCTTACCCCAGGGGCAGGATGGCCTGCCAATACCTGGCTGCTGGCACAAGGTGGGTGGCGTCACACTCGACTGCAACCGACTACGAGATCGATCAATCGATCGATTGATTTAACGATTTCATCGATTGATTAATTGGTTGGCTGGTTGGATGAAGGTTTACTCACACGGGGCTAGACGTTTGATTGATAACACCTCGCATCATCACCGCATCACAACCTGATCCTCGATCAAACGGAAGCTGCCAGATGAGCCCATTAAAGATCACATAGACGACCAATAGACAGACCAGTTAGCGCATCCAGCATCACTACACAGGAACACTTCAGTGATGCCAGGTAACCGCTGCAGCTGAAGGTTCCCAGTCTAGACTAGAGTCTCCATGCGAGTCCAGCCAGACCGGCCCTGTGTGTCGCTCTGGAGGAGGAGCAGTTCACCATGAAGCATGCCTTAGCAGCGTAGCCGTGCTTACGTCAGCAGCCTGTTGTTGTTGTGACTGATCTGAAACGCTCAATCTAGTACCAATCAACGTCTCCTCTCCTCTCTTGCAGTGATGACTAACCCAGCAGCATGGCACCTGTACATAATGATCTGATACTGCAGCTTTGGTCGTCTGTTTTTGCCCTTTTTTTGATGAAAACATTTGATATAATATATTGAGATTTTTTTTTCTTCTTCTATCAAAGACACTGTTTTGAGTCAACAGTGTTACAGCGCTGGATTTATGGGATGTGAGTTTGGAGTCAGGTTCAGGTGACAGTAGCACAGCATCTGCAGGGCAGAGAAACGGACTCTTGACCTACAGGACAGGCAGACTGTGCAGCTGTCTTCTACAGAACAGACAGACTCTGCAGCTGTCCTCTCCTACAGGACAGACAGACTGTGCAGCTGTCTTCTCCTACAGGACAGACAGACTGTGCAGCTGTCCTCTCCTACAGGACAGACAGACTGTGCAGCTGTCTTCTACAGAACAGACAGACTCTGCAGCTGTCCTCTCCTACAGGACAGACAGACTGTGCAGCTGTCTTCTCCTACAGGACAGAAAGACTGTGCAGCTGTCCTCTCCTACAGGACAGACAGACTGCGCAGCTGTCTTCTACAGGCCAGACTGTGCAGCTGTCCTCTCCTACAGGACAGACAGACTGCGCAGCTGTCTTCTACAGGACAGACTGTGCAGCTGTCCTCTCCTACAGGACAGACAGACTGCGCAGCTGTCTTCTACAGGACAGATTGTGCAGCTGTCTTCTCCTACAGGACAGACAGACTGCGCAGCTGTCTTCTCCTACAGGACAGACAGACTGCGCAGCAGGAGGGTCTGGATTCACACAGCTGGGCTGATGTTGTAACAGGCTCCATCCTCTGGTTCTTAATGCTGCATGGGAGTGGTGGTGTGCTCTATCTCTATCTCTCTCTCTCTTTCGCTCTCTCCTTTCTGTATCACTCCCTCCTTTAACCCCACGGATGGACAGATCCGGTGTGATGGGGTGAGAAGGGAGAGCGGGCGGAGGAGTGTGGCTCTCTTCTCAACTCTGTGTTTCTGAAAGGAGGAGATGGTGAGACAGAAGCTGAAACGTAAGCGGCTCTCCCAGCCCTGAGGGGGAGGAGCCTCCGCTAGAGACGGAAGGATGGACCGAAGGGATGGAGGACGCACAAGTCCTCTGTGAGAGCGGATAGAGTGATGGAACAGTGTGCCTAACAGAACACTCGGACACTCCGTTATGGAATCTCACCAGCAGGTGGCGAGAGAGAGCGCTGCTTTTCCACATTCACCCACATGGAGAATAAAAACCCTGGTTCATGTAAAGTCATCCCAGCACCAGGACTGCGGTCATCCCAGTCCTTGCATCTGTTGAGCTTGTCTCTTGGTCTCATAGCAGTCTGGCACACTGCAGTGTTTCCTTACAGGGGTGTCGTTTGTACGATATGGTGAATTATGATTTCTTATTTTCGGTATTTTTTATCTTTAAAGTGTCTTCACCCAGTAAAGTGCATGTTTATCACTAGTCACAGCCTAGTTTAGCATTTCGAGAGCCTTTAAAAAGACAAAGGCAATAAATCACTGAACCATATATTCACATAAGATCAATATTTCCCCCCCTGTATTTCTACTTGGGTAAACTCCCCCCACCTTACAGTGCTAGTGTCTAATGATGAGTTCTGTTTCATTCTTGTCCAGTCATATTTCATTCCTTTGCATGATAATCTGTAGTTGTAAAATGAAGATTCCTCCCAGGGTCAAGCTTAGAGCTGCATTCAAAGCCATCACCGATGTAGACGTTTGCAGTGTTCATCAAGCGGTGTTGCAACTTTGACTGTCCTTGTGACCATTCGGTATTCAACAATGAAGGCTAGTCATTAACATGAAGTGATAGTAATTAATGTGTTTTTTTTATTTCATTTGTAGTGAACACCGGTTAACTGTCGACAGGCAACAAATCAAGTTCTCTTTTAAAGGATTATTATTATTATCTTAATGTTAGTGTAAGACACATTGCTATGGGTTACTTTTACCTGGGTTCTTGGACAACGGTAGGAGATTTTGCTGCTGACTTAAATTTCCAGTATTTGTTTTGTATGCAGAGTTTAGTGCGATAAGGTTCAACAGTTGAAGGAGGGGTTTGTGAAACACGTGAAGTTCTGATTAACTATTGTTTATGTAAGTATTAATACCCAGTGAAAGGTAGTACTGATTATCAGTTGGTTAAACATCACCTGTGTTTGTTTTGAACATGATCATATGTCAGACAGTTTGAAATTTGAAGGTGAATATTATCATGATATGTTCATATTTCAGCATACTGTGAGTTGTCATGGTTCTTCAGTTATTTTACGGTTTGTGTTTCTGGAGATTTGGTATTTGTGGTAATTGAGTGTAAACCACTTATTTTACACACACTCAATGCCACACACAAACACACAGATTTATTTGCAACCATAGATATAACCATGCCAGTTAATGATTTATTCATGTGTTGAAATAAACAAACATACCATTTTCAGTATTATTATTTCCAGTGTTCAACACAATATTCAAGGTTTTTAAGCTTTATTGTCTTGTGAGACTCTTGTAAAATCTGTTATTGGGCATGTTAAAGGTCGAAACAGAAATGCCTTCCCCTCTGAGATAGACAAGATGGTTATCTTATAGTACACATAGGATCTGCCATAGTACACGGAAGATCTGACATAGTACACGTAGGGTCTGACATAGTACACGTAGGGTCTGACATAGTACACGTAGGGTCTGACATAGTACACGTAGGGTATGACATGGTACACATAGGGTCTGACATAGTATAAGGTCTGATAATGTACACATTTCTTTATTTAGCAGACTGGCAGCCTCTCTTCTCAAGGGATGAACACTTTTGAATGGTTACACAATGTCTAAATAGAGTTTGGTGTGTTTTAACATAAGTGGGCTATCACAGTATTATTAATATTATTATTATTAGTTTGATTTTATGATTTTTGTGTATTTGGTTGTGTGTTTGGTTGTAAAAGAATCAAGCTATTTTTGTAACTGCTCTGTATCTCAGTATTTGGTTGTGTGTTTGGTTGTAAAAGAATCAAGCTATTTTTGTAACTGCTCTGTATCTCATTATGTAAAATCTGGTCAGTTCAACATGTAGAGTGAAATAAATTATCCACATATAAACCCATTTGGATTCCGACTTGTTCTCTGACTCTGACTGAAGACATCAGGTAGAAGTTTGATTATTTAACAACCAAGGAAAAGGCTTCTATCAAGTATTAAAATTAAGCTTGAACTAAGAGATAAAAAGAAAGATAAGAAATCTATTTATTAGTCCACAGCAGCAGCAGGGTACAGTAACAGCAAAGAGTGGCAGGGTAAAATATACAATAAGAGATACTTGGTGTATATAAACCTTTATTAGATTAGATAAACCTTTATTTGTCCTCAAGGGTGGGAATTTGCAGTTTATATAGTTATGGTTTACACCTGCAGTGTATAGTGCGATAATGACGGCAGGTAGAAACAACATTAACTCAGATAATTTCATTTGTAAATAAAATGTATTTCAGTCCACCTCATAGACATTATAAAATCTTTTAAAATGTCTATGGTCCACCCTGTCAGGAAAGGGTTAAAAATCGCTCTTCCCAGGATGCTTCACGGCCTGGTCGACCCCTCAAAGGTTCTGTATCCGGGTTACACCTTCCTTTTCCGCTGTGCCCAAATGTGAGAGGAACTAGGGGAACCTAGACCTCAACAGAATCTAAATCCATCCTTGAAGAAGGCACCCTCAAACTTCGCCAAAATGACCGAGCAGATGACCCTGAGGGGGACCCTGAAGGGACATAATGGTTGGGTCACACAGATCGCCACAACTCCTCAGTTTCCCGATATGATTCTGTCTGCATCCCGAGGTAAGGCGCTCCTTCAGCCCGCCAACATGGCGGCTCCTTAGCTGGGATGCTAGCGGGACCAAAGTGATTCCCTGTGACCTAAACGGCGACAGAACAAACTGAGCCGATGTAGAAGAAACACTCAGAATATTGTTTTAGTATAATGTTCGCCCAGTGACGGGTCATTTCACCTCCGCTAACAGGACGGTCAGCCAAAACCGTTTCCCCGGTAAGGTTGACACCAGCTTGTACCGTCAGCAGTGCAGCGCACATGGGGGCTGGAGATCAGACCTGGGGGGGGGGGGGGGTTAGTCTGTCCTGTACAATGGACTCATACCGAATGATTTGCAATGGAATAATTTGTAGTTAAGTTGGTACGTAACACAACGAAGCAGTCAACATTGAAGTGTTACTGTATGAAGGCCTCTGTGCCATCAGTTACCGGTAGCTTTGCTTTAATTCAAGGTACTGAGTCCTTAACGCTGCACTTAAAGTCCTCTGGATCAGTCAAATAAGCAGTTCAACTATGCAATGCTTGTCTTAAAGGAATACTTCCAGTTAGGAGCCAGAATATGTTGGTCTTTAACGCCTCCCTCTGTTACTACAGACAAGTCTATCATCATGTGGAAGCTGACCCGTGACGAGACCAACTATGGCATCCCCCAGCGGGCCCTCAAGGGCCACTCTCACTTTGTGAGTGACGTGGTCATCTCCTCTGACGGGCAGTTCGCCCTGTCTGGGTCCTGGGATGGGACCCTCCGCCTGTGGGACCTCACCACGTGAGTCTGGGGAAACGGGTGGAGAGGGTGGGCCTAGGATCTAGGTTTGTACCTGCATGGATACTGTCAGAGCTGACAGCCCAGGCTTAGTGTGTGTGGAGAGGTCAGTGTGCTGGTTCCTTAGTGATGAAACTTCTAATGCCATCTGCTGTCCTGTGATGATAAAGAGGCTGTTTCTGAAAGCTGCCACTGCAGTAGGAACTAAATCAGATGCACAAACTGCTTAGATGCTTAAGGTTGTCTTTTCAAGCAGACAATATGCCTACATAGTCATTCATGTTCTGGTAAACAGTCCGTGCCAGCAGTGTATCTTCCAAACGCAGGGTCCTACCATAACTTCTGTTCTCCCTCCTCCAGAGGCACCACCACCCGTCGCTTCGTGGGCCACACCAAGGATGTCCTCAGCGTGGCCTTCTCTGCCGACAACCGCCAGATCGTGTCTGGCTCTCGGGACAAGACCATCAAGCTGTGGAACACCCTGGGTGTCTGCAAGTACACCATCCAGGTAGGCCTGCTGGGCTGGGCAGAGGAGGCTGGATGCAGGTCGGCGGACTGGGGGTTAGTCAGGTTTTGCCTATCCTAACCTTTGACCTGTGTGCTCCTAAAGGATGAGAGCCACTCTGAGTGGGTGTCCTGCGTGCGCTTCTCCCCCAACAGCAGCAACCCCATCATCGTGTCCTGTGGCTGGGACAAGATGGTCAAGGTACGTCCTCATCCTGGAGGGTTGACTCCACCCTGAGCCTTGCCTGGTTGTTTGGTTGGGGTTGGTCTCTATAGAGTAAGATGGAAACTAGATTTGTGGAGTCTCCTGCTTGCTGCGGCTGGTAGAGGGGTGTCCTGTTTGGCTCTGGCCTGGACATGTCCTACCCTGTGATTATATCATGACATTATTTGCCTGAGCCACGGCTCTGCTGACAAGTCCTGCAATGATGAGGGTTCAGGAAACCACACTACAGCATGTACGTCCATCCCATAATAACCAGCCTTTAGAAGCCTCTGTAATGCCTCCCTTCTCCCTCCCTCCTGTCTCTGCCTTCTCAGGTGTGGAACCTGGCCAACTGCAAGCTGAAGACCAACCACATCGGCCACACGGGCTTCCTGAACACGGTGACCGTCTCCCCCGACGGTTCACTCTGCGCCTCCGGAGGAAAGGTACCAGCAGGGCGGGGTTAGAGGCTGGAGGACTGGGGGCCTGTCCTCCCAGGACTGAGCTGGTAGAGCTGTTCATAGTTAGACATCTCTGGGTGTTGTCGTCGAGGTCCCTGCAGGCTGGTGTTGCTGTGTGCGAGGAGTGCAGGTCTCAGTAGTGATGAAACTTATCAATGCCATCTGCTTTACCGTGATGATAAAGAGGCTGTTTCTGAACGCCACCTGCACTTCAGTCATACCCACTCTGTTGGTCCACTCCTTATGCCAACATGCTCAGATCAATGCAGCGTATTGGCGCTACAGTAACGTTAGATAAAAGGTAACACGTGAAAGATGAGTCTTAGACCTGTGAGGCTGCCGTTTTAAATCGAATCAAACTGTATTTGTATAGCAGTATTGACAAGCAATTTCAGAGGCCTTCATATTCATAGAACCTGTCCCATAACCAACCCAAGATAACCCTGTAGAGGAGGGACAAACATTAAGAAATAAGTATAGTCCTAACAGAGTACCTGAACATGGGCTTGTGACAGCGAGCATGCTGCTAACTCCCTCCCCAGGACGGCCAGGCCATGCTGTGGGACCTGAACGAGGGCAAGCATCTGTACACCCTGGACAGCGGTGACAACATCAACGCTCTGTGCTTCAGCCCCAACCGCTACTGGCTCTGTGCTGCCACTGGACCTAGCATCAAGATCTGGGTGAGACATGGACACACACACACACACACACACTGTGCCCTTGTGTTTATGTAATGACGTGAGAGGCCGTGATGGAAACTTTCATTTGCCAGCTGTATTCCTGTGATGATAAAAGAGGCTGTTTCTGAGCCCTCACTGCCTAACAAGACCATGTATTCATTTGCATTGCCAGATGTTACTGTAACACGGGTAGCTATTATAACTAACACTGGTTACTGAACTGTGTTCAGGATCTGGAGGGGAAGATCATCGTGGATGAGCTCAGACAGGAAGTGATCAGCTCCAACAGCAAGGCCGAGCCCCCACAATGCACCTCTCTGGCCTGGTCTGCTGATGGACAGGTATGCCTGGCGCTCGGCCCTTGTGAACCTAAAGCGAAATACCTAGAGGGGAAATTAAGTCTAATGTTGATCCTAGTAAAGAAAAGCCTTCAGTCTTTCTCCATCACCCCTGTTGATTATACTTATTCACATAAACCTCTGATGTTCACTGGTGACACTCCTGCAAATATGAGGGGGAGATGGAGTATCAACTTACTGTAAACTTTGAATATTTTGAATGACCACGGCGAAAACTCAATACTGGGATGCAGTTTAATCAAGTTGATCATATTTTCTTCACAGACCCTGTTCGCTGGCTACACTGACAACCTGATCAGAGTGTGGCAGGTCACCATCGGAACCCGATAAGAACTTTTCTCAAAAATGAATAAAAAAAGACAGTTTTAAAGGAATATTGTTGTCGTTTTGACTTTGAATGGAGTGAACTGATACCAATACTGCTGCTATGCTATTAAGTATGTAAATGTATAAACCTGGCCTGGATATTGGGACACGGAGACCAGAACGTCACTGAACCACGTGGCTTGCCGTCGCGATTGTGTATCCTAGCAACGGTTAACATTGTACGATGTGCTTTGAGAAACTAGTAACCAAATTGAGTAAATATTGTTTCTGTAAGGCTTTTATAGCTTTTAGACTTGGCTCGCTATTTTTATGCAAGTAAAAAGTGGCTCACAAAACTGATGTTAACATCTA
The DNA here is from genome assembly GCA_030340685.1 of Protosalanx chinensis. Classification (NCBI taxonomy): domain Eukaryota; kingdom Metazoa; phylum Chordata; class Actinopteri; order Osmeriformes; family Salangidae; genus Protosalanx; species Protosalanx chinensis. The sequence continues at coordinate 11,150,691 of CM059330.1, forward strand.
GTGCTAGGTTTTGCTAGCTGAACATTTATAAACGAGTTTAGACTTCGGTGCCGTTTCCATTCCGGTAGACCAGCTAGATTGGTGCTTTTTAAACTCTGATCCTTTAAATCGCGTAACCTGTTGCTGGTTAGCCTACATACTCTGTAGTTAGCATTGCCTCAAACAATATTACTGGCAAAATGAATGAACCGACCAAGACTCCGAGTCGAGCCCCGCGGATATACGTAGAGAGAACTCTGGCGCTGATCAAACCTGACGCTGTTCATAAGGCGGAGGAGATCGAAGAGATCATCCTGACCTCTGGATTCACCGTCCTACAGGTTAGTCTGATCACCTCTGGATTCACCATACTACAGGTTAGTCTGATCACCTCTGGATTCACCATCCTACAGGTTAGTCTGCTCACATGTTTCGCATATTAAAGTTAAGTTGGTGAACATGGTCTGTGTAGTCAAAGTGACAAGCAGGCCCCCTAGTCTTAAGAAAACGGTGGTGTTTTAAATATCATGCTCAATGCTGAAGCCAAGCTACTGCATTTAGACTACAAGCTTTGGGTTTCAGTTTCAGAACATGTGATAGGAGATCGGGATGGAAAGGGCAATGGATTTGGTTCATCAGTTGCCTTGGTCAGGGCTCAGGATATTGCAGTTCCCTACGACAAATCATCCCGTGCGTTGACTGTTCTGCCTGTGTGTTTTAATCCTACCCAGAAGCGTAAACTGCAGCTGACCCCAGAGCAGTGCAGTGACTTCTATGCAGAGCACTATGGCAAGTTGTTCTTCCCCAGCCTGACCGCCTTCATGAGCTCCGGTCCCATCATCGCCATGACGCTGGCACGGCAACAGGCCATCGCTCACTGGAAGGCTCTCATGGGTCCTGTCAACAGTGCCAAGGCCAAGGAGACGCATCCTGAATGGTCAGTTAGGTGATGGCGGGGGTCTATCTTGACCCCTGACCCCTGTATCACTAACAGGACCAGGGTTAGGGAGTGTTTAAGTAAGAGGCTTCATATAAGGGGATTCCTGAATGACATCCTGTAGCAATGCTCATCAAAACATAGATGCCTTGTATTAAGAGTTGGCAAGCAGTAACGTTTGACCTCCAGTCATGTTTACAGTAGGTGGTTAATGTGCCCTGGATGTGCAGCTTGCATGGTATCTGTGTTGGCTGTTTACAATGACTGCATTGGTAACAGCCGTGTTGGACGTGTCCCACAGTCTGCGAGCCAAATATGGCACCTCTGACCTGCGGAACGCAGTGCATGGCAGCGAGTCGTTCTCCTCTGCAGAGAGCGAGATCAAGTTCATGTTCCCCATGTGTGAGTGAAACAGACCAACACACCTCTCTCTCTCTCTCTTTCAGTCTTCCTCTCTCTCTCTCTCTGCCTCTGTCTTTCTGTCGCTCTCTCAGTCTTCCTCTCTCTCTTTCTGTCTCCCTCTGTCTCTCTCTCTCCCTCTCTCTCTCTCTCTCTCTCTCTCTCCCTCTCTCTCTCTCTCTCTCTCTCTCTCAGTCTCCCTCTCTCTCTCTCAGTCTCTCCGTCTCTCTCTCTCAGTCTCTCCGTCTCTCTCTCTGCTTCTCCATCTGTCTCAACTACACACAGGAGAACAAGCTATTCTTGTCCGCACTAGCCATGCTTCACCATGATACACACTTGAGTATTAGTATGACATTTCTGTGTAGTGATGGGGTATGTGTCTGGGGTGTGTGTGTATGTTCAGCTGTGATTGAGCCCATCCCCATGGCAGAGGCGACTCAAGACTACCTGTTCAGGTACGTGAGCCCGACGCTTCTGACTGGACTGACAGAGCTCTGCAAGCAGAAGCCAGAGGACCCCTATGTGAGTACCACAGCAGGCCCAAACACAGCAGGCCCAATCACAGCAGGTCCAATCACAGCAGGTCCGATCACAGCAGGCCCGATCACAGCAGACCCAAACACAGAGGTCCAATCACAGCAGGTCCAATCACAGCAGACCCAAACACAGAGGTCCAATCACGGCAGGTTCGGAACCCTGAGCCATTCAGAAAACTCCTCTGTACCATAGACATTAAAGACACTCACATATTCACCAGGGCACCAGGACTCCTCCAGAGCAAGGTTGTTGTGAATATGGGGTCATAGGTCGTCCATGCTGCGCTCTCTCACTCTCCTGTTGTGTCTCTTGTGTCCTCCTGTCTTTGTTGTTTGTTTGTTGTTGTGGTTCTCCTCTGCTCATCCAGACCTGGCTCGCTGATTGGCTTATCAAGAACAATCCCAACAAGCCAATGGTAAATGACAGCGGTGTGGTGGAAAAGGCAGAGTGACAGCAGAGCTCACTGAGAGGAAAACATCTAGTTTGAAATGGGTCAGGGGGATAGAACGAACTGTTCTCTGTTACCAGATCTGGGTACTATGTAGTTTTAAATAGGAAATGAGATGGTTAAGTGTAACGATGATGACATAAGCAATTAATAGTCTGGGCTTGTCGACTACACATGTGTTCTGTCCAGTATGTTAGTGCACAGTTAGGGTTATGTGTTCCACAATGACATGTTCTGACTTGATCAAATGTTTATTAAATATTGTGTTATTACTGCAAATATGTGTTATTTACTGTCAAGGATGTATTTTTCTTCACAATTCCAATGCAACATGTGTCCTCTGCCTGATCCTAAATGGTTGTGGTAAAGTTGTTTAAAGTTTTACAAGACGTTGCTTTAAGAATGTACCCAAAAGAAGAAAAGGTACTGAAAGTTCCAATGTGTAAGGGGCGTCAACGTTTGTGGTGAAAAAATGAACGGCTGTCTGCGATTGGTCCTAGCTACGATTGACAGCTTTTGGGATCCAATCAAGGACCCAGTAGCTGAAAGGTCTTTTTTTTTGTACCGGTACTATAAAACCAACCACGAGTTGGCGTTGTATGGGAGAATCCATCTTGAAGAGCGTTTCTCCGATTGTGTGAACAGTAAGCAGCTATTTGTGGCTTATATTGCATCTATATCGCTTTGTTTTTATTGTTTAAATTATTGTGTAAGTATAATGATACTATCTGGTTGCATTGTTGTGTATTGGAGAAATGCTTGTGTGTGTATCGAAGCGCATTCGCTCGCGCGGCCTCTGCATTACGTAACCAGGATCAGAGAGGTCCGCGCACTGGGTTCTGAGCGCTAGACGAGCTTGTTACATTGTTTCTCCGTCTCGCTCAGGACTGGGATACTTTATGACAACATTGTTTCGTTATACGATCGCAACGCCCCTTTCTGCACCCAAAAACATGGCTTTCTGCGAATGCATGGGGCAACTGTCTTGCTTGCCAAAATGGTGGGGGGGGAGATGCATGCATCGGCATAGCATAAATGGCGAAGCATGTACTGCTAGTGGTGGGAGGAGGAGGAGGAGGGGGGGGGGGGGAATTACATAATGGGAGCGCTTTGGTAACGTTATTCCGCTTTATCCAGGATAGAAAAGTGAAACATCGTAGAAAAAATGTCTGACACCGAGCAACAGTTGATGGAAACGTCAGAAAACGGACACGAAGGCGAAGAGGCGGAGAATTTTAATGGAGCCGGGCCCGCGGAGGAGGAAGAGGAGACCGAGGAGGCGGTGAACGAAGGCGAGGAGGAGGCGGCAGCTCCCGAAGCCTGTGCGGACGAAGGGGTGGAAGACGACGGGGTGGAGGACGAGACCGAGACGGCGGAGACACTCGAGGGGGAGGAATCGCAGAACGGTGCCTCTGAAGGCGGACAGATCAACGCCAGCAAAGGGGAGGAAGATGCGGGGTGAGTGGAGGGATGAAGGGTGGCCGCCTGCTCTCTTTGTTCCGTCGGGCTTTGTGTTGGCGCCATGTGCGGAGCGAAGGGGGGATGGGCACTTTAGGCTGCAAATGTAGCGCCCCCCCTCCCCGAGCGATTAACATCGTCCTGGGGCGATTAATTGGGCGATGTTGGCACAGACATTCGACTATAATTATTTTCGAAATGACATGGCTCGTAAGCAAATGTAACTATCGTTATGAACGGTCGGTGTGGCAGCCCTCTGCATGTGCACCGATAGGCGACTGTAGAAACAGATGTGCAGTGTTTCAGAACCACCCCCTCCCCCATTTTATAGGATCAGTCTAATTGATTAACCCCCCCCCCCCCCCCTTTTTGTTTTGTTTCAGGAAAATGTTCGTTGGTGGGCTCAGCTGGGACACTAGTAAGAAGGATCTCAAAGACTACTTCTCTAAATTCGGTGAGGTCACGGACTGCACTATAAAGATGGACCAGCAGACGGGCAGGTCAAGAGGCTTCGGGTTCATCCTCTTCAAAGAAGCGGCCAGCGTAGACAAGGTGAGCCGGCCTCTTAAGGCAGGGAAAGTTTGAATAGTACACGATGTTCCGGTGCATGGTATTGCCCAGCACGTGGCCAGAACTGGCTGTTCACCTCATATGGACGATCCTACACAAGTGACGTGTACCAGAGCATGTGAAAGTAGCGATGGTACACGGTGTTCTGCTTGAGGACGGGAGGCTGAGGGGGTCTTGGTGACCACTGGGAGCTGCTGTGGGTTCGTCTTTCCTGAGTGGAGCGTCTCCTTCCTCCGCTAGGTGCTGGAACAGAAGGAACACAGACTAGATGGCAGACAAATCGACCCCAAGAAGGCCATGGCCATGAAGAAGGAACCCGTGAAGAAGATCTTCGTAGGAGGCCTTAACCCAGACACAGACAAGGACGTCATCCAGGAGTACTTTGGAACCTTCGGAGAGGTACGTTCTCATGTTGCTTCCTGGCAAGGAAAAGCACAATTTTAAATCAAATTGTTATTTGATGTGGAATGTAGTTGGGTGGATGGGTAGGGTGTGTCGTGTTTGATTAAACTCAAGCAGGGAAACGGGGAAGACTTTGCCCGACCAGCGTTGACAGCAGCATTTAATGGCCGCTGTGCGTTATGTGTGTGTTCCCCCGCTCTTTCAGATCGAGACCATTGAGCTACCTCAGGACCCAAAGACAGAGAAAAGGAGGGGGTTTGTTTTCATCACGTACAAGGAGGAGGGCCCAGTGAAGAAAGTGCTCGAAAAGAAATTCCACAACGTCAGTGGATCGAAGGTGAGCTCCCCGCAAGGGGGTCAGATGCTTCAACCCGACTGTGGAATGTGCCAGGGCAGTGCCAGGGGGAACACTATTATCCTGGGCCTAAGGGCAGCGTGAAAAGCCAAACACTGGCATGAACCTGGCACATTCCACCGTAGGTTAACCCTAACTGCATCCCGGGGTTCCCTGGTCCTGCTTCGGCTCAGGTTAGCCTGCTCCCCCCCCTGACAGTCAATCAACTAAACACAGGGCTTTAGGTTAACCCTGGATTAACAATGCGTGTGTGAAAAGGGGCTTAATTATCCCCAGGGAACGACCCTTAGCCTAGTGCTATCCTGGGCCCAGAATCTGCTGTGTGGAAAAGGCTGAAGGGGGGGGGGGGGGGTGGGGGGAGTCCAGATGACCTCTGGGCAGAAGCAGAAAGTCCTGCTGGAAAGCTTCATCTGTGGGGACTGGTGGTCTTCAGGGGTGATGAAGTAGAAGCTGTTTCCTGACAAAGATGCATGAACACCATGTTGCTGTCCAGTGAGCCTGTGTTGCTGTTCTTGTTCCAGTGCGAGATCAAGATCGCCCAGCCCAAAGAGGTTTACCAGCAGCAGCAGTTTGGGGGTCGTGGAGGAGGAGGACGAGGAGGACGAGGGCGAGGAGGTGAGAAACCCTAACCTGGAACCTAACCTTGGTGGAGATGAGAGGCACAGACTCTTAAGTAGGATAAATACAGTTAATTCAGGGGTCCACAACGTTATTTGATGTCAGTCTGGCCACCTGTTTGGACAAGGTGACCGGAGCGAAGTAGGGATCAGGATGGGTTTATTACATGGTAACAAACCAACAACAATAACCAACCTGGCTGTGGTGGAGAATATTCTACAGACACACCCACAGGACTTTGTAACATCTTCCAGGTCGTTTGTCAGTTTGATAGTGACGGTGGTGAGATACTGGTGTGGTACTCGAACCGTCGATCGCCTTAACCTCTGCTGCCTGTACCGTCCTCAGGTCAGGGGCAGAACTGGAACCAAGGTTACAACAACTACTGGAACCAAGGCTACGGTAACCAAGGTTATGGCTACGGGGGACAGCAGGGCTACGGCGGATATGGTGGCTATAGCAACTACGACTACTCGGCTGGTTACTACGGCTACGGGGGTGGTTATGACTACAGTAAGCGCTAACCGCCCCAAAAAACCCCAACAAAACCCGTCAACAAAAAACAACTAAACAAAACCGTAAAAAAAAAACAAAAAAACTGAAAAGAGAACCTTTTGTTGGTCCTTTTGTGGTTCGGAAGAACTCAGTCCCTTTTTCTCTTGTCCTCCCAGACCAGGGAAATACAAGCTATGGAAAAACTCCAAGACGTGGAGGCCACCAGAGTAGCTACAAGCCATACTGATCACATGTAGTGCAGGTATGCATTTTTGCATCATCTATGGTGATATGACAATCTAGCTGTAACCATTTGTGCCTTTTTGACTCCAAAATTTCTCCATCTAGTCTTAAACCCATTCAAACGTCCGTTCGAGGGGGTCTTTAAGGGGGGTGGGAGCTGGGGAGGTGGGCGGGGCAGTGGGGTGTCATTAGTGATGGATTCATTCCATGTGCCGACCATCTAAGATGCATCCCTACTACACTACTGGATCAATAAGGGTTGAGGTGGTGGTGGTGGTGGACAGGGCTGGTCACTGGGGGGCGGGGGGGTGGGTGGGTGAGCGGGCAGAGGTGTGGCAGCTAGAGGTCATGTCCCTGTGGATGGTCACCCTCCATGTGTGTGTGTGTGTATGTGTGTGTGTGTGTGTCGTTACCTGGCCTTGTTCCAACTCATAACTCATAAAACGTGTCATGGTGTCTTTTTTTTGTCTTCACTACTAAAAACATTCCCGCTGGTGTTTTTTTTCTCAGTAACTGTGAGCATCGTTGTTTTCCCTCTCAAGGTCTAAAGTAAGATAGAAGGATGATCCCGTGGTCCAGCCACAGCCAACATGGGGTCGGGCTTTTCCTTTTGGAGTTGGCAGAAATTTGGACTCATGCTCCATTTTGTACAGATCAAGTGAGGAACTGGGGAAGCAAATGTCACTTTTCCACTTTTTATTTTATATTGTTTAGTGTCCATTTTACATTTCCAGCAATGGAAGTGTTATTTTTACTGTACTTTTTGGTACCTTTTTGAATCTAATGTATTGTATGGTTGTATTTTACATGTCTACTGGAATTACCAACAAGCAGGAGCAGAGCTTTCAAAGCTTATAAAATAAAACATATTAGTATTTCTTTTCCTTTTTGTTTTTTTTCTTTGGTGTTTCTAGACGTAGATAATTAGTTCCAGTGCGAGTGTTCAAACAGGCTGCATGGCTGCAGAGTGGGGTGAGGAGAGATGAGGGATTTAAAAAAAACAAACAAAACAAATCACAAGGTGTCATTGTAAGCTTGTCTAGTGAATGTTTGCAGTTGGCTAGTAGACAAGGACAACCCGCAATTGTTTTTTGGCTTTTAAGGAGAATTTTTTTTTTCTTTCCCCATCTTGTGTAGTTTTTAAAAAAAAGTGGCTTTACTAGTGTTACTACGACGACCGAGCGCAAGCCTGATAATGTACGACTGGATACTCATTCCTCTAGTGTCTTGGGCAAATTGGTAGAAATAAACATTTGGTTTATATTACACGTGGACCCTTTTGTTATTATTTATAAACCTAATGCTAATGTGGATAATGTTAAATGCTTTAACTGTTAAACGGCTTGCTTGTCTTGTCTTTATTGGTAATGTTAAACGCTCTGCTGAGGCCCCTATGGGAGGCGGAGAAATGGAAGGTCCTCGCTGTGGCAGCAAGATAAACTGGTGGCAGTTTCAGTTCGTACCCTCGCCCCACTAGCTCATTTGAAACCTGCTGTATGTGGATGGTAAAACGACAGCACTGGGTGTGTGTGTTTTAGAGGTGACTGATTCCAGGATGTTGTCCTCTGGTAAGTGTCTCCCCTCACCCACCCCCCCCACCTCCCTCAATCCCCAATCTGTGGCTCTTCCTGTCCACAGTGAAGTCCCTGAGGGCGGGCACTCACGGATGAAGCAATATGGTGTTTGCTGTGGTCTACTGAGCAGGGGGGGGGGGGGGGGGGGGGGGGTCTACCCTTGTCACCCCTCACAGTAGCACCCTGTCCAGTCCTGGTCTATACCTCAACCAGCCGCACGACAAACAGGAGAGTTATGTGTTTATTTGTATCATTCATGGTATAAAAACGTACATAGTGTTCCAGTACAGTTTTTGTTGACAAAACGTCATCAGTGGCCTTAATATCGTTGTTCCTCTGAGAGCATACAAGATATTGGTGATTGCATATGGCTTCATCCTCCCTTAGGTGAGCAATGGCTGTGTATGACAATCGAGATATGGTCTGGAGAATTTCACTTTGCTTCTGTCATGTGAATGTCAACTTTTTATCCCTTTTTTTGTTTGTTTTAAAGCTAGGAATATTTCTTTTTGATGGTGTTTGGTGCTGTCTGTGATGAAAGCTCTGTCAGGAGTGTTGTGAAATGCCTTCCTTCGTCCAGTTCTCTACCTCTCAGCCTTGATGAATGTGACCAACTCACAATGTCTCATGACTGATGCCATTAAATCTTTCTACAGGTTTTTTTTGCAAACCTTCGATGTCTCACTTGTCCAGTTTGTCCGCCTCTGTCTCCATGTCTGGAAGAGAAGCGTTCAGCTGGGCGTCAAACACGCGTGCACATTCACACGGCGCTCTTCTGTAATCACGCGAGTCAGTGAGATGACGTGTCATTAGCATGTGACATGTGGGCCCAGGTCTATGAGCCGTCTCTCCTGCTGGATGTTCTGGTACCTGTGAGGATGAGGTGGATGTGGTGAGCCGCCTCTTCTGCGTCCTTCATGCTGAAGCACATGGGAGGCTTGAACTTCACCACGTTCTCCCAGGGTCCGTCCGTGCTCACGCAGATCCTCTGCTCCTTGAGCCTGGCCCAGCACAGGAGAGAGCTCAGGCCCTGTCTGTGTACAGTCCTCCCTCCACGGTCATCATGTGACCCACATTAACGATGGACCGCAACAGAGTATCAAAGTACCTTCGCATTCAGAAGATAATGAAGTATTACTTGATTTTAAGTGCCCATGGTGTTGAAACCCAACCAGAAAGCCAGATGAAAGTGTGTTTGGCTGAGTCCTTTTTAAGATTGTCTACGTGTGAGCCGTCGCAGTTGACCTCTCACCTCTGGACCACCTGTGCAGCAGCTTCTGTAGCGGGTGTCCGCTGGTTTCGGTCAGTCACCAGCTCCAGACCCACGAACAGGCCCACCCCCCTGTCCGGCCACATGGACGCACACGCAAAACACACACAACGCACAAGCAAAAATGTGACCCTTATCTAGCCCCCCCCCCCCCCCCCCCCCAAAAAAAAAAAAAGTGACCGTTGAAACATCAAAAAGTGGCTTCCATCACACTTGTCCCATTAGAGATGGGGGTCACCTGTTTTCCCTCACCTAACGTCCCCAATGGACGGGTGCTTGGTCTGCAGCTCCTCCAGCAGCTGTTTAAGATGACCCCCCACACGGGTGGCGTTTCCCCTTAGGTCCTCCGTCTCGATTACATCCAGAACCGCCAGCCCGATGGCACAAGAGACTGGGTTCCCTCCAAACTGGACACACAGTCAAATACTCAACACAGCTGTGATTATCACTCAACCTTCAGCAAACATACTTAGAGTGCAGCCTGTTTGGACAAGTTTACAATTAGTCCTTTAGCAACTTATCCAGAGCAAGTACAGGGACATTCCCCCTGAGGCAAGTAGGGTGAAGTGTCTTGCCCAAGGACACAACATCATGTAGCCACAGCCGGGAATCGAACTCGTAACCTTCTGATCACTAGTCCAATGCCTTAAATGGCAAGCCACTTGGTGTTAAAATCGGAACAGTTTCTGTTGTTAAACAACAAACAGTAGAAGCTAAAACGAGCCTCTGATTGGTTCTCAGCTCTGGTGGAGGTCCTCTGGTACTGGCGGTGTTACCGTGTTGAAGTACTCGACACCGTTAGCGGTGAACGCCGCGGCGATCTCTTCGGTGGTGACCACGCAGGCCAGGGGGTGCCCGTTACCCATCGGCTTCCCCATGGTGACAATGTCCGGGCAGAAGTCCCCGCCCTCCATCTGGAAGGCCCAGAAGTGGCTCCCGACCCGCCCGAAGCCCGTCTGCACCTCGTCCGCCACGAACACCCCTCCAGCAGAGCGCACGTACCTGCGGAGCGAGACAGATGGATGGGTCGATCCAAAACGCATCAACGAGCCTCAACACACCAGGGCAGGAAACACCAACCCTCTCTTTTGCCACACGTTCCCAGGCAAACATCCAGGAGTGGATCGACTGGAACTAGGAAGAGTCTGTGTGTGTTCTCAGCGTGTCCTCAGATGAGGAGAAGGCAGTGACGCGTTTCCAAAGACCTACTCTGCTACTTTAGCTGAGTATCCTGAGGGGAGAATGATCTGGCCTCCGACACTTGGCAACGATTCAGCGAAGAACGCAGAAACCTGTGGAACAGTTTCAGCTGTTATACAGGGTTAGAGAATCCTCTCCAACTGCCTGATTAATGGCAGCACCGGTGGTTCAGTGGTAGGATTCTTGCCTGCCATGTGCAGAAAGCCTGGGTTTCATTCCCGGTGGGGGTTCGAATCCCGGCCAATGCATTGAATAAATGTATGCGCCTCAGAAATGTCCCCATTAGGGGACTAATAAGGGATCATTAATTTTCTAATATCTTCCGTTTAAGCTGTCGCACTGCTTCGAGTCGCACCTTGCGACCTTTTAGATGGACCTGGTGGATCAAGTCCTTGACTGTGTCAGCGTAGGCCTGGGCGGGGTCAGGGTGGTCCTCTCTGTACAGGCCCCTGTAGGTGTCTGGCAACGGGGCCTGGAGAGACAGAACAAAGCACAACCACAACAGGCTAACATGCTAGGCTAGAGATACTTGAAGCAGTAGCTGGTGCAGACCAGGCAGTGGATTTTCAGTGCTTTGAGGAATGAGGCGTTTTTAGAGTGTGCAGTTTGAACCGTCTGATTAGAGCTATAACAGTGTTATAGAAGTTGGTTGGAGCATCTTACACACCACGTGAACCCAGTCTTTCTGTCCGGAAAGTTTCCGGAACTTGTACGGACTGATGTCAATGAGCGACGTCAGGTGGCCGTGGTAAGCACTGAGGACAGAGGGGGGAGATACGAACAAATGGGATGTAGCAGAGGGAATGGATCTCACTGGTGATCAGTCTAAAGAGGACACCTACTGGTCCAGCACTATGACGTCTTCATGCTGGGTGTACTGATGAGCCAATCGCAACGCCAGATCATTGGCCTCCGACCTATTAAAATACAGCCAGAAACTTTGTTATACACGCATGTTTTTAATGTCTTAATTACTGCTTATTTGTCCACGGGACAGTCGTTGCCTACCCTGAGTTGACGAAATAGAAGACGCGCAGTTTGTCGGGGAGGGTGGCAGACAGGCGGCTGGCGTAGGACACTATGTTGTCGTGCAGGAAGCGTGTGTTGGCGTTCAGGCGCTCCATCTGTGCAGCCGCAGCTTGTGTGACAGTGGGGTGACAGTGACCCACTGGAAATGGATGGTAACAACAGTAGGCAACAGTAGAGGGCATCGTTACACAATATCACGTTGTTATTGCTGAGAGCTTTATTTTGCATTCAACTTCGCTGCAGCACAGTTTACGACGGTTGGAACTAACAACTTGTATCAGTCAGATAACGGTCTATGGTTTAGAGGTCTTAGGCTCTTTCTTAGTAAGTTCCAGTCATTTAAAGTAGCCTGGTTACTGGTCATAAAGCTCTTACCGTGTTGAACGTTACTGATACAGTCCAAGTACTGCATGCCATTCTCGTCATATAGGTACTGTCCCCGAGCTTTGACGATCTTCACAGGATCATCGGAATAAAACAGTCTACACGACTGCCTGCATGGAGACGAACACAGAAGCACAAGCTGATATGAGTCTGTTTGGCCCAAAACTACTTGGATTTAAGGTGGAATCATTGAGATCATTGGTCCTATAAACATACCCGATGAATTTCTTCCTCAATGCAAGGGTCTTGTTCTTCTGGAAGGTTTCTAACTCCATACTGCCGCTGACTTATTCCTGGAAGGTATTAAAGGTTGGTCAAATAAAATCGCAGTGAATAGACAGGTTTGATTCACTGCAAAAACCTTCAACTTTATCATGTGCCGTTACATCGTCTGCGCATGCGTCAATGGTGCTTTCGCATAAGTCATAAAGTATAAATTAATCTAGCTGCCAGTGCATTTTGATGCACTCTTACTATTAAAAAAATCTTATTTACTGTCGTACAACTAGCCTATGACGTTTTTATTTCAGCCTACTGGTCCAGTAAGTTATATCTTCAGTTTCAGGTGACTGTCATTATAGTTATTGAAACTACAATACCCAGTTCCTGCCGTTTGGTCTCAGCTTTCTCAAGAAAATAATTATGCATTTTTCTTCATGCATCTTCATTGCATCTTTACACTCACAATGTAGCCTACGTTTCATTTTGATGTATGGTACACCTAGGCTAAATACTTGTTTTTACTTTAACATCGTGGAAATGCCATCTGGAATGAAGAAAGGACTGCACCAACTTTCAAGAGCAGACAAAACGTATAATATGGATTTCGACCGTTCTTCGGACACGACAGTGATTTTATTCTTGATCAGATAATAAAATGTACCCTTGTCATATAGTTTGGGGTTGTTGTTTTCTTGAACAACAAACATACTGTTAACGTTATAACTATCCCTCTCGATTGGTTTCTCCCTGCCTCTATATATAGAGGGTCCGTCCATCGCTGTCTCGTGCAGCTTCTGGTTGCTAAGGAGACGCGGACAGCAGGTAATCAGTCCAGCAGCAGTAATGCACATTGATGTTGTTCTGTTAAAACGTTACCATGCTGTTATACACGTTTTATTAATAATTTAAGACGAAAACAATAACAGTTACCGGCACTTTACACTTGAACTTTGAACGAGGGACCTATTTTAACGTTGCTTTCTATTTAGCTACTGTAGTGAGGTGAAGTTGGCTAGTTTAAGACAGCCTACTGAAACGTTATACCGTTAACAGAAGCTTGTTAACAGTCCAGTATTGTGCTAAGCTAACTGTATTGTGTGGGAGCCTTGCTTGGTGCTGTTACTGCTAAGTTGGCTAATTAGCAAGAACAGATGGCTAGCTGGTGCTAACGTTGTGCCACTGTTGTGTAGGGTACAAAACTGTGAGCTAACTAGTAATTACTGGTACCATCTAGCCAAAGTAGCCACAACTACAAGCAAGCTGGTCTGAGTTATCCAGGATCTGACTGATATGGTTTCACCAGGGATCTGAGTGGATTGAGGACCACAGATGCAATGCAGTCTATTAAGTAGTGAGTGCAGCTAGATTTCGCTCATCCTTTAAGTGAATTCTGACCGTAGCCCGTTTTAAAAGGCCTGATCTCTCAGCTAGTGGATAGAACAGCTCAGTAGTTGAGGCCTTGCCCTCAAAGTCGGTTGAGCGTGGGCCGGATTTCTGGGGTTAAGTTCTCCAACACTCTGATGTGTTTCAACAATAGATTTTATAGAGTAGGTGTCTTAGTTTCGTGATGTGTGTGTCTGTGCTGTAAAGCCACAGTACAGCAGTACAAAGGTTGAAGTGAGGAGTGTGAGAATAATGAGTGTGTGTGTGGCAGAAGGAAGTGTCACTGGGTGTGTCTTGTTTCACTAACTATTACATCTGCTGTTAACCACACTGGCTTTGCTATTTGCATAAAAATGATCTAGTGGTCAATGGAATGTATGTCAATGAACCAAGGCGTCTATTTGTTTTATTGCCCTGCCAGCTAGCCAGCCCCAGTTGATGCATTGTGGAGCTCTGCTCTTAACTGTTGTGACTTTCCTCATTGCACAGAACTTTTCCTCGGTTTTACCCTGCAGTCCATTTTCTCTCCCCTCTTTTGTCTCCCTTGCAGAGTGGGGGAGGCAGGCCTTGTGCTCGGCCCCTCTCCCCCCTTCCTTCAACCCACATCCTCCCCCTCTCTCCCGTGCTCGCTCACTCTCGCCCTCCCCCCCCTCAGCTCTCCTCCTCTCAGCCCACAGGAAAGGGCCTGACTGATTTCAGTATGATTCTAAAGAACACACGAGATTCCGCTTCATCTTTTCCTTCTTTGCCGGTGTCAAAGCTTCCAGGCCGAAGCTGTAATTCAGAAGGGCTTGAGCCAAGTCAAATATAGCTGATATTGCAAGATTAGTTTTGCTGTCTGATCTCAGTGTAGCTCCTTAACACTCTTTCTAGAGTATCTGAGATTGGCAACTGTGAGTTTCACAAGCGCGTCACGTCTTGAAGAGACACGTTCGTAGGTTCATGGCTATCCCAGGAAGAGATGTTCACCGGTCAAACTCGGACCACACTGAGAAACGCGCTGTTTTTGCACGTGCTACAGTTTTGTCATGTTTTTACCGTTTTTCTTGAATTGCTCAATTACATTTCTTTAAACAGTCCTCCACGTTCTCAAAACTGTAAACGCAAAACCAAATCTTCAAACTACATTTCCAAAACCTGACTCTTCTAGCACAATGTATCGCACCAAAACGTACCTGTCGAATGATAAACAAAGCACATCAATATATAAACACCATGGAGTCGTCCTTAGAACACACAGCATTCAGGACATTTACTTTCAAAATATTTATACATAATGTAAATGCATTTTGGGGGCAGCTAGGTAAATTTGTTGCATGGTGCAAGGCATGTAAACATTTACAGTAACATCTGTGGTTGATGTTGAACGGTTCTTGTATACAGACACCACAGTGAATGACAATCTGTAATCACATTCCAAACAATTGCCTTCTCTCATTCTGTTCTCTCCTCTCTGTAATCCTGTAGAAGAGGTGATGATGATGACGATGAAGAAGAGCATGAAGGCAGAGTCTAAGTGAGGACCTTGGGGTCAGGCTGGCTGGTTGAGGGGGCAGAGGGGACACCACTAACCTCGCCAGGAGTCTGACTAGCACCCCCCCACACCCCTCCCCTGTCCTCGTCCTTCCTGGAATCCAGCTGGTCGCCATGGTGACGCTGATCACAGACCAGCTCCGCAGGCAGAGTTTAGACGAACCATGTTATCGCAGGGCTTTGTCTCTCAATGTGGTGAGTAGGACACACACACACACACACATTCACAGAAAGCCTTATAGCCTAACTCTGTTACCTGTTTGACTACTTGAACGATGGCTGACATGTTTATTTCTGGGTTTCAGTCATTGTCGGAAGTGGATAGCAGCCCGAAGATATCCTGGCCTGGATATGGGCTTTCTCCAGGTAACCCTCTCACATTCATAACCCTGTCATGCACAACTTCCTGTTTCATATGCCTTCATATCAGGTTTTTCTGTGCCCTCTTGTGCCTCCAGAGAGTGGGTGGTCCAAGCCCCCGCGCCTGCAGGACCCCACATCTGATCCCCTGCCGCCTCCCCCCTTCCCTGGGAGGGACCCCTTCAGCTGGCCCCCCCTCCCCAGCCCCTCTGTGGCAGCCCTGTGTCTGCAAGGCTCCCCTCCCCTAGCCCCTCAGAGCTCCCCTCCTCCTCCCCCAAAACGACACTGCCGGTCGCTGTCCGTGCCCGAGGACCTGTCCCACTGCCGCACCCCCTGGCGCCCCAGCGCTTCCAGGATCTGGACCCCCGTCAAACGCCGCTGTCACAGCGGAGGAGGAGCCAGCGTCCTGGGGGGCCGGGCCGGCTCCGCTCCCCTGCGAGGCCCCTCCTCCTCCCTCACCTCCTCATCTGTCACCTGCTCCTCGGTCACCTCCTCCAGCCCCACCTTCTTCAGCCTTGCCCTGTCCTCCGACTCCCCCCTGCCCTGGGCTTTCTCTTGCGACCCCTGGGACCCCTGGGATGGGCACCGTGGGGGCTGCGCCTCCTTCCTCCCCACCCCCTCCTCTTCCTCCTCATCACCTGCCCCGCCTGGCTCCTCCTCTCGGCCCCTCCTGCAGCGCCGGTTCTCCCTCTCCCCCATGCACATTCACCTACCCCCCCAGCCCTCCCCTGCTCCTCCTCCTCTCACCCCTCACTGCCCTGGCCAGGGCCGGGACCCCCACGCTCCCTGCCCCTCCTCAGCTTGCAGCACCCCGGCCTCCTCCAGGCGAAGACCCCACCCCGCCCTCCCTCGCTGCCACTCCCAGCCCTGCGACATGAAAAAGCCCCGGCTGAAGAGACGCCACGACTCTGAAACCTTGCCCTGCTCCAGACCAGGCCTGGACTTCAGCAAGATGACCCAGGTGAGCAGGGCTGGAGCTGGGCTACATGAGGACCGGTAGATCCTCTGGGGTGGGGACCGTGGTTCTTCTGAAATTGGCTGTCTCTGCGACGCATGATCTACTAGTCTGCAGGGACTCTAAGCTCACAATGTTCTTAGCTAGTTTCCTGTTTTAAAGGGGGCCAGGAGACTGACTCCCCTGCCTGTGGCCCCACTGGCTTCAGCTCCACCCCTACACCCCCACCTCTCCAGCCTTCCCCACAGATGGTGTGTTGATGTTGGGATTATTAGTGAGGAGAAGTGGGCCTCTGGCTCTCCCCTCTGGGAAACCACTGTCCCCACATTCCTCGCTCCTGGGGTGAGGGTGAGATAGGGTGAGTGTGAGGGAGGGATGGGGTGAGGGTGAGATGAGATGGGAGGGTGTGAGCTAGGCTGTTGGAGCTCTCAGGCAGTAAGATGGTGGGGGTTAGGAGATGGATGCCTGCCCCAGCAGCAGGGACAGCCAGGTGGGCTGTGACTCAGCTGCTGCAGAGACTTCCACAGCATATGATTCGCTCAGACCCATTTCAAGAAATGTCTGTGTGGAAATGCCGGGGGGGGGGGGGGGGGGGGGGCTTTGTTCTGTGTGAGGGAGTGGAATACAGTTACCCACAGTTCTCACGTCTCTCCACTGAGACAGCAGGCTGGAGCAGGATTAGGAAACGGCAGTGAATTTCTGTTTGTTTTAATGGCGGTGTCTTCTTTTTGCTCTAGATCGCCAGTGGAGGGGGTCCTTCCCTGGGTGCCGTGCCCGCTCAGGGGGACCTGAAAGCAGCCTTCTTTCCTGCAGAGTCCCTGGGCCCGACCAGCATCGGGCCAGTCAGCGAGAGCGAGGAGGAGGAAGATGAGGAGGAAGATAAGGAGGGTGTTGGAGTGACAGAGGAAGGAGGTCCGAGTGTTTTCGAGAGAGACTGCACAGAACTGGACCTAGAGCTGATAGAGGAGAACTGACGGGAGGTCCTAACGAGGGAGGTCCTAACGAGGGAGGTCCTAACGAGGGAGGTCCTAACGAGGGAGGTCCTAACGAGGGAGGTCCTAACGAGGGAGGTCCTAACGAGGGAGGTCCTAACGAGGGAGGTCCTAACGAGGGAGGTCCTAACGAGGGAGGTCCTAACGAGGGAGGTCCTAACGAGGGAGGTCCTAACGAGGGAGGTCCTAACGAGGGCTTCTAGTGATACTGGCTGCATCCCTCACCCACAGCCTGTCTGTCTGTCTGTCTTTCTGCGGCTGTTTACATCCCAGCCTGTCATGTCAACAATAAGCTACAGCCACATCCTAACCACCATTCACCACTATACAGTTTTGAGTTTATAAACTCATAAATAAGTGTATGAGTTCATTCTGTTACCTAAAACATTTAGAAACTCCAGTAGATATGGAGGCAGCTTCATAACTGGCATTTCCAGTGATTATGGGTTTGTGTGTCCTATTGTTGTAAACCTGCTGCTGTAGGTTGGGTGGGCTGAGTGTGGTGAGGGAGGAGGGGTGAGAATCCCTGTAACCAAATTGAGCTTTTTATAACCAAACTCTGAGAAACAGACCTTGAACTAGAGGGGAAACTGGAATGATCTAATGCGTTTCCTCAGCCAGCAAGGACAGCCATTCTTAGCGTGCTTGCTGCTCCTTAACCCTGTGCCTGCAAGTGCTGGAGGAATGGGCTTCATCAGTGTTCAGAACACAGTCACTATCAAGGCCTCTTCCCAGCTATTACTGAATGAAATCCAAATTGTACATTGATCATGCCTTAAGATGAAGTGAAATCAGTTGCTGTTTACCAATGTGTTGTGGTTCTCTGTGATCTGATTGCTAGAGTAATTGCCCTCCTACAACCTGCACTGGAATAGATGAACATTGACTGTAAGGATGCTGCAGTCATACCTGAATTAGGGCACAATGTTATAATGTACTGTACAGTGGCTGTGCCTGTGAGCCAGCTGGATGACTGACTGAGTGAGTGAGAGTGAGATGAGTAATGCAAGATGGAGCCCAAAAGGCCTTGGGAGAGCAGGTTTTTACTGGATGTTTCCAAGATGGGAAAATTTCTCTTACACGATTTGTGTACAAATAAAGTTTATTAGAGAATACTTTTTCACATAAAAAAAGCTTCTGTCTGGTGTGTGGCGTCGTCTCCCCCCCCCCCCCCCCCCCCCCCCATAATAATTAATTCATAGAAATGGGCAACAAGTTGTTTCCTTAATCCTCACAACTGTTAAATAATCCAATTGGTTGTGCAGTGACATCTGCTGGTTAAATTTAAGAATAGTTTTACTGATAAAGACCAGACATAAATTTGGTCTAATTTAAGACAGATTTTAAAGCCTTTACACACATGTTCCCACACACTTGTTATAAATCACTGGACACACATAGGGTAAAAGGCGTTATAATCACTGGACTATGCACATATTACCTCTCAGTTAGATACATTATTTTCATTATAGGTTATGTTCCAAACTTTCAAGACCGCAGGGGTCTAACAAAATAAGAACATCACAGCCCATCACAGTGCATCATGGCTCTGTGTTGGACCCCCAGGGACAATAGTTCAACTGTCATTCCGCCGTGGAAGGTGAGGGCGCTCTGCAGCCTTGTGTGCTTCTTCCAGTCCACTGCTGCCTGCGCTGCACCGCGGTGACCCCCCATGAACCGGCGACTTCCTCTTTTTCAGATTCCATGGCGATCGGGAGAGAGGGAAGACCACCGACGCACGCACACTATCTCAACCCAACCGAAAGACGCTTCTCAGGGTGAAATTACACGCCGCTTCGTCCACGAATCGAGACACAAGTCGTGAGTAAAGCTCGCATAAGGTGCATATGTGTGGGGGGGCGATCCATGCTTCCCCTGCGGGAAACATCAGATCTTCACATTGTAGCGCCGCTCGCTCACAGCGCACGAGCCGCAGTTCGGCTGCCCGGGTTCGATGCGCTCGCGCACGCAGCATGCTAAAGTAGCTAGCGCGAGCTTTCGAATTGACGCACATTTGTTGTATTAGAAGAAAAACAAACGGGCATCGTTAAAATATAGTTTGATAGCCAGAAATAGTTGTTGATAGTTTCATTGTATAATAGTAAGTGATGAAGTCAGCTACCTGTTTTTTTCGATATCACCTCAAAATATTGTGGCCTGTTGTTGGCTAGCATTAGCTAGGCTAGTATTAGCATGCTAGTTGGCTGCGCCCCGCTGTAACGGAGGGGTTAGCTTAGCTAATGCTACGTCACTAGCTTAGCAAAACAAGCTAACGGCAGATATTTCAGCTGGATATTGTTAGTTAAGATAGTGAACCTTGTGGTAACAGAACTTGTGTATACTTTTGTGAGAGTTTTGTTGCCTGTCTCTCATGATAGTAATATTGACGTTACCTCAAGCTAACAAGTTAGTTTATAACATTTTCTGAAGTTTCTTTACTGAAGTTTTTTTTTGTTGGTCGCTAACGTTCGCTTGGCAACTTATTGTGGAGTGTTAATGAAAGTAACAATTAAAAGTCATATTCTGAATACCTTCATTTGGTTAGGTGTAGTAGTTTGTTTGTTTTAAAGGATAACTTTTTTTTACCAGAATAATCACCAATAATACTTCTTGTATTGAGTCTGAAGTATGTTTTCTCTGTTTCCAGTTTGATCTGACTTGTGTGCCAGAGACCCAGAAAGATAAGCAGACAGGATTGTCGATCTGGTGAGTTCTGTTAAGGTGAATAGCAAATAAAAATGTGTTTAGTTTGGAATTCTGCCCCACTTTTACTCTAGAAATGTGGAAATGATCTTGGCTTCACCTTTTGGGTGTTCGCTGAAATGGTGTGTTGTGTTTGTGTTGGCAGGTCACATTGTCTGGGCAGTGATCTGGTCCTGGTGTGGGTCTACAGGGACTCCCAGTGCTCTGGTCTGTGTGGTTCTGCACGGAGGTTCTGGTCTACTCTGTTCTGGGTTTGGACTGCCAGTTTATGGCTCTGATGGACAAGCACAAAGTGAAGCGGCAGAGATTGGACCGCATCTGTGAGGGTAAGAGGAAAGGAAACTCTGTGGTGCTGCTCGCACACTCTTACACACACACACACTGTCAAATATGTGAGTTTTAATGGTAATAAATGTAGTAGATGTATTTTTGCTTTTTGTGCTATTGTTTTTTTGTGTGGTTCTATTTCTTATGGATAATCCATGTCTGGTTGTGAATACTGTGACGAGTGCAGTGTGTTATGCAGGGGGTAAGAAGTGAAATTGAATGAAGAAGCCACACTAAAACAGATACTGTTGGAGCGCAGTGTCGACCCTTATCTGACTTCCCCCTTCCTGTCTGGCTATCAGACTGAGAAAGGTAGTGAACCCAGCGGGGGGGGGGGGGGGGGGGACTCTGACTAATGCGCCCCGTTACCATTTTGGCACTGCGATTGCGTCAGAAATGTGCTTCGTCACCTTCCTAGTTGAATAGAGCATTTTGGAGGAAGCCCCCTCATTTTTGTTTTTGTGTAAAGATTCAAAAACGAGAAACGTAACTGTTTAGGAGAGTTCCTGGTCTGTCAGGCCGGCAGCGGCTCAGTGTAGTCAGGCTGCTGATGGAGCCAAGATGGAGGGAAGCCTGGAAAGAGTCCCTGGAGACGGGATAGAGGGAGGGGACGGGGTGAAGGGTCGTGTCCGTGGCTACAGGGAAACGGGCCAGCTGTCTCTTTAAAAAACAACAACAGGCTAACCGGCCCTCAGCGCCAGCCCCGCTATGCTAATGAGGTTAGTGCTGGTTGGCCAGCACTCAATGGAGCTGCCTGTGATTGGAGCTTGGCTGTGGGGGAGGGGCTGGGTGTGGATGACAGCTGGGAGCCAGCCAGCCAAGAACAGTCTGACACAGAGAGAGGGAGAGAGAGAGAGAGAGAGAGCGAAAAAAGAACGATAGAGGGAGAGAGCGAGGCGAGAGAGAGAGAGGAAGACAGGCTGACAGACTTCATAATGCAAGGTTAGGCCCGGTGTGTGTGTGTGTGTGTGTGTGCGCGTGTGGGTAGTGGTGTGTGCGTGACTCGTGTCTGAAGAGAGAAGGGGGGGTTGTGTAGTTTGGGCGTGGCGCTCTGCTGACGCCTGTGTAGGTTCTGTTCTGCTCCGTGCTTGTGTGTCCTCGTAGCTGTTAAAGGAATTGAGCAACCGTGTGTGTGTGTGTGTCTGGGTGGAGTAGCTGGCACTGCTGCATTATCCCCACGGCTGCCCCTCCCCCCCTTTGCTCCCTCCCTCCCCGCGGCCGGGCGAAGAGAAAAGAGAGAGAGGAGGAGGGAGGGATTGAGACGGAGGAGGGAGGAGAGAATGAATGAAGTGCTGAATGAATTGCATTGTGTGCACGACCATGCTTGTGTTCCATAGGCCTCGAGTACGCTACTGTTCTGCGCTTAAATGACTGTGTGTGCGTGTGTGTGTGTGTGTGTGTGTATTTTATAAGGTGGCCTTTGTCAGTATGAAATGTATTAGTATTTGGTAAGATTATGGAATGTTCTCTGGAATTGTAGTGGGCTGCAGATTCTTGATTATAATGCCTTCATGCAGCAGCGTGTGTTGGGAAATGCCTTGACGTAACAAGAAGCGTTCCAAAATATTTCTCTTCCCCACGGCCACCAACCGTCCCATCATGCTCCCCCTTTCCCTCCTCCAAATTCTTGTGTTACACGGTGTGTGTGCGTGTGTGTGACACTTTCCCCTGCTGTGTCTGAGCGAATGTTCCAGTGAAAGTGAACCTAACCTCCCACACACACACACCTGTCCCGCTGGGTGTTCAGAAAAGGCATCTTTGTCTGTGTTGCTCTTGTGTGTGTTAGTCGTGTGTGTGTGTGTGTGGTGGTTCATCAGTGTTACTTTTGATCCAATATGACGTACAGTACAGGGGGGATCAGAACCTTTAACCTCTTGCTTAGCGGTCAGAGTCTGTGCTGCTGGTCTCACCAGGAGACTGGGTAGCTGGTGTGGATGGTGCGGGCCGGCCGGGGTCTGGGTGTTCTGTGTGGATGGTGCGGATGGTGCGGGCCGGCCGGGGTCTGGGTGGTCTGGGTGGATGGTGTGGATGGTGCGGGCCGGCCGGGGTCTGGGTGTTCTGGGTGGATGGTGTGGATGGTGCGGACCGGCCGGGGTCTGGGTGTTCTGGGTAGCTGGTGTGGATGGTGTGGATGGTGCGGGCCGGCCGGGGTCTGGGTGTTCTGGGTGGATGGTGTGGATGGTGCGGGCCGGCCGGGGTCTGGGTGTTCTGGGTGGATGGTGTGGATGGTGCGGGCCGGCCGGGGTCTGGCTGTTCTGGGTGGATGGTGTGGATGGTGCGGGCCGGACGGGCGCAGACGTCCAGGGTCAAGTCTCCAGAGAGGCAGAATCAGGTCATTAGTCCGAACTCAGCTTGAAGCCGCTGCCCCTCCCCCACTGACACGCTCCAGCGCCCCTCCCCCACACCCCCTGGAGCAGATACTTCCCCGGGGATGAGGGGGGGTCTGGGCCCCCCGCGACCATAGACTTTCTGCTGCGTCTTTTCTTACACTTCCTAGTTATGTAACCATAGCTGCCCCCCCTCTTCCCTATGAAAGTGTGTGTGGGATAAGGTGGGGGGGGGGATTTTGAATGTAGAGGCTCATGGGAATCGCATTTCCCCCCCAGAGCAGGAAGCCCTAGCCTGGCAGGGTGTGAACCGTGGGGGTGGAAACACCACAGCTCTGGTGTGTGTTTGGATCATGCGTCGGTGTGTGTGTGTGTGTGTGTGTGTGTGTGTGAGAGAGAGACTGTGTCTATGGGAATATGTCTGTGTGTAAAAACACATACAGTGTCTGTACCACCAGCTGGAGCAGAATGAACACACACCCACACACACACCCACACACACATGCTCACAGTACTCTGTGCCCCCCCTCCTTCCCCCCCCCAGGCATCCGCCCCCCTATCCTGAACGGGCCCATGCACCCCCGGCCCCTGGTGGCCCTGCTGGACGGGAGGGACTGCACCGTGGAGATGCCCATCCTCAAGGACGTGGCCACAGTGGCCTTCTGTGACGCCCAGTCCACCCAGGAGATCCACGAGAAGGTGGGGCACACACACACACAGTTTTACACACACACACACCACAGTATGAGGCTGATGGTTGTGGAATGTTTCATGTATTTTGAATGAAATTCTGTCCCAAGAGCGGCACTGGAGGAACTACATGTCCCATCATGCCTCTCGCTGACCCTGTGTGTGTGTGTGTGTGTGTGTGTGTGTGTGTGTGTGTGTGTGTGTGTGTGTGTGTGTGTGTGTGTGTGTGTGTGTGTGTGTGTGTGTGTGTGTGTGTGTGTGTGTGTGTGCGTGTGCGCGTGCGTGCGTGCAGGTGCTGAACGAGGCGGTGGGGGCTCTGCTGTACCACACCATCACTCTCTCCAGGGACGACCTGGACAAGTTCAAGGGCCTGCGCGTCATCGTGCGCATCGGGAGCGGCTACGACAACGTGGACATCAAAGCTGCCGCCGAGCTAGGTGACGTACACACACACTAGGGCTGTCAACGAATATTCTACATTCGTATATATATTCGAATAGTGTTTAAAAAACGAATTTCGAAGATGAAAATTCATATTCCAATGTAAAAAAAATAAAGAAAAAAGAATCGCAACCTTAAATTTCTTGCACAAAACCTTTTGATCAGCACTCAGCATTAGTTTATTGTCGTCGTTCATTTAAACCGCTATACGCAGAGAGCACAACGGTGTGCTACTTATTTTTGTGTAGGTAATATGTTGTTAAATTAACTTAAATAAATTACCCATACAAGTATTTATGTCTCGTTGTATTAATTTGTCCTGTTATTGATGTTCCTAATGCGCAACAGGGAAACTCGAATATATTCGAATACATGTGTGGGGAATATTCGAATGTCATTTTTGAGCAGTTTTGACAGCCATAACACACACACACACGGATACACACACACACACACACATATATATATATATACACATTCATACACACACGCCTACATTTACATTTCGTTATTCAGCAGATGCTCGTATCCACAGCAAGTATAGGGAATAACCCGAACCCTGGCTGCTTGGGTCCGGTCTTGATCTCCCTTCCTCTCCTCTCCCTCCAGGCATCGCGGTCTGCAACGTTCCCGCCACGTCGGTGGAGGAGACGGCCGACACGTCTCTGTGTCTGATCCTGAACCTGTACCGCAGGGTCACCTGGATGCACCAGGCCCTCAGGGAGGGCACGCGCGCCTCCAGCGTGGAGCAGATCAGGGAGGTGGCCGGGGGCGCAGCCCGCATCCGAGGAGAGACGCTGGGGATCATCGGACTGGGTGAGGAGGGGGATCCGTGGGAGTGGGGAGGGGGTGGACCGATGGATGAAGCCTGTGATGGAGCTCTCTGACCCTGGTGAGCCTCTCCCCCCTGCAGGGCGCGTGGGCCAGGCCGTAGCCCTGCGAGCCAAAGCCTTCGGCTTCGGGGTGATCTTCTACGACCCGTACCTGCCTGATGGGGTGGAGCGCTCCCTGGGCCTGCAGAGGATGAGCACCCTGCAGGATCTGCTCATCCACTCTGACTGCGTGTCCCTGCACTGCAGCCTGAACGAACACAACCACCACCTCATCAACGACTTCACCATCAAACAGGTGCGCGCTCACACACGCACACACACAGGCACACACACACACACAGGCACGCACGCACAGGCACGCACACACACACACAGGCGCACACGCACAGGCACACACACGCACAGGCGCACAGGCACACACACGCACAGGCACACGCACACACAGACACGCACAGGCACGCACAGGCACGCACAGGCACACACACGCACAGGCACACACACACACAGGCACACACATGCACAGGCGCACACAGGCACACACACTCACAGGCACACACGCACAGGCACAGGCACACACACTCACAGGCACACACACTCACAGGCACACACACATACACACACACTCACACAGGCACACAGGTACACACACACTGGCACACACACAAGTGCACACACTTGCCACAGGGGGGAATGTCCCTGTACTTTCTGTAAGTCACTCTGGATAAGAACATCTGCTGAATGACTACATGTAAATGTAACTAACGTGCGCTCGCCACCTGGTCCGTGTGTGTGCGTGCGTGTGTGTGTGTGCGTGCGTGCGTGCAGATGCGTCAGGGAGCCTTCCTGGTGAACACATCGCGGGGGGGTCTGGTGGATGAGAAGGCCCTGGCTCAGGCCCTGAAGGAGGGCCGCATCAGAGGGGCCGCTCTGGACGTGCACGAGACAGAACCCTTCAGGTGAGGCGCGCTCGCTCACACACACACACACACCATACACAGGTGCACGTCTTTAACCCCCCCCCCCCCCCCCCCCCTCCCTTTTTGCAGTTTCTCATCGGGCCCCCTGAAGGACGCCCCTAACCTGATCTGCACCCCCCACACCTCCTGGTACAGTGAGCAGGCCTCCATCGAGGCCAGAGAAGAGGCTGCCAGAGAGGTCCGCAGAGCCATCACAGGTAACCTCCCTAACACACACACACACACACACACATCCCTAACACACACATCCCTAACACACACACACACCTTCCTTCTGGCACTCCCACTCTCACCCCTCCCTCCCCCAGGTCGTATCCCAGACAGTCTGAAGAACTGTGTGAATAAGGAGTACCTGATGGCTGCCTCCCAGTGGCCCAGCATGGAGGCTGCCACTGTCCACCCAGAGCTCAACGGGGCCACCTACAGGTGAGGAGTCCTGCTGCAGTCCACAGCCAGCAAGACAGATGTGAGGGCCAGTTCACCCTGCAGTATCTACACCTCTCTCTCTCTCTCTCTCTCTCTCTCGCTCTCGCTCTCGCTCTCGCTCTCGCTCGCTCTCTCTCGCTCTCTCTCGCTCTCGCTCTCGCTCTCTCTTGCTCTCTCTCTTTATCTCTCTCTCTCTGTTTATTTCTTGCTATGTATCTCTCTCTTTCTATCTATCTCTCGCTCTCTCTCGCTCTCTCTTTATCTCTCTCTCTCTGTTTATTTCTTGCCATGTCTCTCTCTTTCTTTCTCTCTCTATCTCTATCTCTCTCTCTATCTCTCTCGCTCTCTCTCTATCTCTCTCTCTCTTTATCTCTCTCTCTCTGTTTATTTATTGCTATGTCTCTCTCTCTCTTTCCATCTATCTCTCTCTCTCTCTCTCTATCTCTCTATCTCTCTCTCTCTCTCTCTGTCTATCTCTCTCTATCTCTCTCTCTCTCTATGTCTATCTCAATGTCTCTCTCTCTCTCCAGGTTCCCTGCAGGTCTGATCGGTGTGGCAGCAGGGGGTCTCCCAGGGGCAGGTGCAGGGGTGGAGGGGCTGGTGTCGGCCTCCCTGGCTCACGGCATCGCCCCTGTGTCCCACCCCCCTCACGCCCCATCGCCAGGGCAACCATGCAAGGCTGAGTCCGACAGAGACATGCCCTCTGACCAGTAGCCCCCCTCTGCCTCCCCACACATTCCGTCACCCTGGACCCCCCATACCCCTCCCCCTTCTCGCAGCACCTTCCCCTTCAGCCAGATGATACTGCAGACCGGTTTGATCCACTTTGACCCACTTTGATCCGGTTTGATCCACTTCCCGGTCCTTCAGAACACAGTACCAGCCCTGGAGTGTCCGAACCGTCCAGAGCCTCCGGACTCCCCCTCCCCCCCTCCTTCAGACCCCCCCCCCCCCCCCCCCCCCCCCCCACAGGACTCAGCTTCCTCACACCTTCAGCAATAACACTCTTCTCAAGGATTCAGTCATTGGATTGGTATTTTTTGTTGTTGTTGTTTTTATTTCATTCTGCTTCTTTGTATTTGAGGAGGGAAAAACAACCGCTGTGTTGTTGGCTGGTGATCTGTTCCTGAAATCTTTCGTTTTTTTTAAGAATTTTCTCCCCCCCCCCCTTCCCCCTTGTTTATTAGTTTTATTTTGAAAATGCATTTCTGAATGGCCTTTCTGAGGCAGGGGTTCTCTTCAGGATACATGCTGATGTTACTGCTCTGCTCTCTGCAGCCCCATCTCACCACCCACCCACAGACAGACAGACACTGACCAGACAGACACACAGACAAACCCAGCGAGCCGTAGAGACTTCCTCAAACCTCTATGGTACTAACATCTGGCAAACTAGCATTTTTCCTGTTCTCGCCTAGTTCAGGAAACGATTATGACTTGGCTGGTGTCAGCCTGTCTATCTGCCTGTCTGCCCTTCTGTCTGTCTGCCTGTCTGCCCTTCTGTCTGTCTGCCTGTCTGTCTGCCCTTCTGTCTATATGCCTGTCTGTCTGCCCTTCTGTCTATCTGCCCTTCTGTCTATCTGCCCGTCTGTCTGCCTGTCTGTCTGCCCTTCTGTCTGTCTGCCTGTCTGTCTGCCCTTCTGTCTGTCTGCCTGTCTGTCTGCCCTTCTGTCTGCCCTTCTGTCTGTCTGCCTGTCTGTCTGCCTGTCTGTCTGTCTGCCCTTCTGTCCATCTGTCTGTCTGTCTGTCTGCCCTTCTGTCCATCTGTCTGCCTTTCTGTCTATCTGCCCTTCTGTCTGTCCACCCTTCTGTCCATCTGCCTGTCTGTCTGACCGTCTGTCTGTCTGCCCTTCTGTCTATCTGTCTGTCTGCCCTTCTGTCTGCCTGTCTTCAGTCTCCTGAAGATGTCCAGTTCTCTCGTTGACTGTCACTTAAACCTGTCTTTAGCTCCGCCCCTCTCGGCAAGGAATTCTACAGGTGTCCTCCCTATTGGCCCTTAGAGTCGCGTCCCTTTTCCATTTGGCTCAGAAGAGTCAGATGAGCATTTCATGTAAATGACTGAATGACCGTGCATGGGCCTTGCTTTTCAGTCACTGAATGTGACCCGCGCACACACCCACACACACACGTACGCCCACACAGTCTGAATTGAGTTGAGCTTGGAGGAGCAGTTCGGTGTGCGGTGTGCCCGGCTCACCAGCAGGGGGAGCCACCGGAACACTCCGCCTGTGTCCCGCTCCGTCTCAACCGCGTCACCATGGAGATGGAACACAGGGTGGTGTTTGTGCTCTGACACACACACACACACACACACACACACACACACACACACTGCTGACTCCTTAGGAGAACAAGGCTGGGGTGATGAAGAGGTAGATGGATGTACCCTTTCCACCCTACTGCTCACCCCTGACCCCCTGACCTCCTCCTCCCCCCCGACCTCCTGCTCGCCATCCCAGCATGGATCCACCCCCCCCCCCGTCAAGCTACCAGATCCAGACCTCCCTCAGAGGCAGGGGTCCAGGCAGCATTCCCTTTAATAAACCAGGGGAGCGAGGCTGTGACGAGGGCGTGGAGGGACCCCCCCCCCTCCCCCAGACCCCCGGCTGCCCTCGGTCTCTCCAGAGGAGTCGTCCCCCCAACTCTCAACCGCCGTCACCGTTGTCAAGGGAACAGCGTTCTAGTACCTCAGTAACAGATATTGAATGTACTTTCAGACTTTCTTTTCTCCAGTGTACAGACTTTCTAGAGGCTTCTGCGATGGTCCTGAGCAGAAGGGTTGTGTGAATTTTGTAGCAAGGAGCGCCCCCTCCCCCCCCCCCCCCCCCCCCCCCGGTCCAGCCTCAGGCTCCCAAATAAGTTATCTCTCTCCCTCTCTCGGTAATACTTCTGTGAACTAGGAGCACAACGCTCGCCTGAGGTTCAACTCTGACCTTCGACCTCAGGACGCGCTAGGCTGCAGGCCAGGGTGGGGGAGGGCAGCGTGGTGCGTCTGACCTCCCCTCCCTCCCCCCTCCCCTCCCTCCCTCCGTGTGCACGGCAGGTCGTCCCACCAGGAGAAATGCTATCGGCGAAAAGATGTATCGTGCCCTCTCTTGTCGTTCCTCCTATCCCAGTGCTCTTGCCCCCCCCCCCCCCCCCCCTCAGTTGCCAAGTTGTGATTGGTCCGTTCCGCGTGCTGTACAGTTCCTCTCCTAAGAGTCTATGGGGGGGGGGGAGGGGGGGAAGAGTCCTTGTCCTCGAACCCTGGACTCCCGGTCACGTGATGAGTATATATTTTATAAAGGAATCCCTTCAGTGTGGATGAAGCTCATACTAGTGATCTTTTAACCTGGCGTTGGCGATGATGACGACGATGACGAAGACGATGACCGCATCGTTTCTGTCTCTTTTTTTTTATGTTCTTCTTCAGTTCAGCAGTGCACTACATTGTGTTGTCATGAGAACCCTTAATTCAGCTTGAGTTTTCATACGTATCGATCGTTGCTCTGTGTTCAACATGTTGTACTGAAACATTTCAGAGAAGAAGAAAAAAAAGAATCCACCCTTTACCCCCTCTGGAAACTTCTGGAAACTTGTTGTCTTTAATTTTTCTTCTACCCTTCTCTCTGCCATGGAGTAGCCACTCCTAACCCCTCCCCCTCGACCGTAACCCCTCCCCTGCTACCTTAACCCCTCCCCCAGCGACCTTAATCCCTCCCCCTCTCTGCCTTAATCCCTCTCCCCTCTGTAAACTAGCTGTAGAGTTGCCATGGAAACGCTCACTGCCTTAACCCAGTTGACCATAGCGTGTGGGAGGCTGCGTACCCAGAACCGATACTTCTAGGTGCGCTTGATTCGGTTTACCCGGCGGACGCCAGTGTGACGGTGCCTGAAGTGCACGCCCCTTGCAAAGCTAAACCGAACGCACCTCAGACGCTCCTTGGTATTCCATCTGTGTATTTAACAAAGTTATGTTAGGAGACAAACCACACCCAGTTCAAGGGGCAGGGCTTGACCCCTTCCACGCGGCCGGCCAATCGCAGCTCAGCAGGGCCCGGTGCCGTCTGGTTCCGGATCTGCGATCTTGCAGGATGACGTCAAAGGCTGCGGAGATCACACAGAGAGAGAGACGCCCACCTCTCTGATCTCTCTGGGGGATCGCTTGACTCTTCTGAACTCGACCATCCAGGGGCGTCCTGTGCGAAGACCCAGCTGGTCGGCCCTCCTGAACCAGGCTGAGATCCACCACCTTACATTTCACTCCGGAGTGTCAGAATGTGCCCCCCTCCTGGGGGGGGTGAAAGGGTGCTCAAGCCATCCCCAGGCCCCCTTGTTGGACGCTGGTGCGGTCCGTCAAAGAACGGTAAACAATGGACAGAACTGGTCACTTTTCTCTCTCAGGGTTCCAATGCACACATATCCTCCTGCAGTCTCTCCCTCTCCCTCCCCTCGTTTTCTGGTGTTCCGCCCTCAGAATGTAGAACAGCCTCCAGAGTTCTAGAAGCTCCGTCTCTGTGTTCCGCTGTCGTGTGTGTGTGTGCTGCACAGTGACTTCTGCCCGGTTCTCCTCTCTCCCCTCACGGCACTGATGCTAACCATCTAACAACGCATGAATGAACGAATGAATGTTTGAAATGGACTGTGTGGAAGGTTGAAATTGGGAAATGTATTTTTACAACATGTGAACAAGTTATCTTTTTTTTTTGTCTTTTTGTTTTGTTTTTTTTTGTCTTTCACTCACTTGTTGTGGATTACTAGTTTAATTTCACCAGACTGCAAAAACCCCTAAAAGAAAAAAACTCTCCTGTAACTAGGCTCTTAAGCTTTATTTCTGTTTTGTTTACTTTTTTATTAGAAACAATCATGTTTGTGATGGTAACTTCCGATGGTAAACTCCACACCGTATTTTAAATAAAATCTGAAAAAATTACCCTTGCTGTGTGTTCCCTGTCTCTCCTGCCCTCTCTCTTCCCTCTCGGTCAGATCATCAATGCTGTTTTGAGTGTGTGTGTGTGTGTGTGTGTGTGTGAGAGAGAGCAGTTGAGGATGCTGTTACTGTACGCTGCCCCAGTGCTCGGCCCCCCTCCTTGCCCCCTGCTGTGATCGGCAGCCCCGGGGGCCTGGAGCAGCTTTATGGAGCTCTGCAGCAGAAAGGCCTGTTTATGACC
>CM059330.1:11182407-11222682 GCA_030340685.1 Protosalanx chinensis
ATCTTAAGGAAGCCACGCATCCTGTTATTCCTGCCCCCGTTTTGAACACGAGACCAAATCCTAATTTACGCTCTCTCGCACGTGCGCACGCACATCCGAACCGGATCGAAGCACCGGGATGTTCTGAGACGGACGAGGTTGCGTAAGGAGCGAGATAAAGGTGTTCCTGTCAGTTTGATACGTCACACCCCCGCAGACCCTGCCGATGCCCCCTGCCCCTGGATCACATCCCAGCTCTGCCCTCCAGCCCTCCAGCCCTCCATCCCTCCAGCCCTCCATCCCTCCAGCCCTCCAGCCCTCCATCCCTCAGCCCTCCAGCCCTCCATCCCTCCAGCCCTCCATCCCTCCAGCCCCCGCTCCAACACTTAGCGCCGCCATTACTCTTCCCTTCCGAACACAATTTCGATTACCCTCAGAGGCGCAGGGCCAGTGGCCTTGCTGCACCAGCGCTGCACACACTTGTATACACACACACACACACACACACACTTGTCCACAGAGGTAGAAACACACAGAGTAGTGTGGATCTGATGTGTGTGGTATGTTTGGGCACGCTGCCAGCGCAGTCTGTAAATGAGGAGCTTTCACGGGACATTAGCGCTGCCACAGGGTGTTAAAGTGTAGAGGAAACACACACGCTGGTGCAGAGGCAGATACACACTCACACTCACATGAATACACACACACAGCACCAGGGGCAATGCTGAAAGAGGAAAATGAAAAGCTTTATCCCTGCCGTGTGGATCCCCTCTCTGTGAGATAACGCTGGATGATTCAGGAGTGTGTGTGGTGTGTGCGTGTGCGTGTGTGTGGGTGCGTGTGTGTGTGTGTGAGCGTGTGGGTGTGTGTGGGTGTGTGTGGGTGTGTGTGTGGGTGGGTGGGGGTGTGTGTGTGTGAGCGTGTGTGAGCGTGTGGGTGTGTGTGGGTGTGTGTGGGTGTGTGTGGGTGTTTGTGGGTGTGTGTGTGTGTGTGTGGGTGTGTGTGAGCGTGTGTGAGCGTGTGGGTGTGTGTGGGTGTGTGTGGGTGTGTGTGTGTGTGTGGGTGGGTGGGTGTGTGTGGGTGTGTGTGTGTGTGTGGGTGTGTGTGTGGGTGTGTGTGGGTGTGTGTGGGTGTGTGTGGTGTGTGTGTGGGTGTGTGTGTGTGTGAGAATATATCTCAGAGGAGAGGGAATGCATCACTGAGACAGAAGTTCTACAAAGTACACTGAAGCTGCCATTAAGGTGCAACTGAGAAGAACAGAGACACAAACCCACACGTACAGCGTAGTGTAGGCAGAGTAGACAAGGAGCTTTCACATTCTCTCTTCCTCCTTTCCTCCTCCTCTTCCTCCCTCGCTTCTCTCTTTCTACTCCTTCATCATCTCATCCCATCCCTCATCAATTCCTCCGCCCACCTCTGCCTTCCTCCTCCCCTCTTCCCCGCTTCACCTTCCTTCTCTTCCTCCTTCTCCTCTTCCTCTTCCTCTCCGACCTCCCTGCTTCCCTCTCCTTCCTCCTCCTTGGGATAGACGCTGTAGAACCCTGGTCCAGACCTCCAGAACTTTCCAGAGTTTCAGTTCTCTCTGGTATCTCATTAAGTGTTCCTCAGGGCGGAGGAATCTCCTGCTGTACGACCTTATATCGCGACCTTGGCCTGCTAAGGAACGAAAGCTATGTATCTAAAATAATAACCTTCTATGAGTGTGTGTGTGTGTGTGGGATTTGTGGTGCATGCATGCCTAAATGGAATATGTTTTTGTGTATGAGTGCATGTATATGTGTGTGTGTATGTGTACGTTTATGTGTGTTTATATATGTGTGTGTGTAGACGGACGTGCATGTTTGATGAGGCGTGGCGGCTGGCAGGGCCTATCTTCATGTTCCCACCCACCCACACACACACGCGCACACACACACACACCCACACACACACACAAACAATCACAGGCTTTTTTAAGGACAGAGAAGCAGGGTGGAATGAGGACGCACATTAACAGACGAGATGAAGATTTCCAAAGGCTGTCAAATCCTACGGATGCACATGAGATCATGCGATCATCCTGCACAAAGGAGCCGAAGGCAACACGGCTAATAGAGATGAATCAAGTGGATGAGGAGGAGAGCTTTTCTCAAGCATTTCTCTACACTTTTTCATTTCCTCTGCCACGCTTTAGAAGCTGAGGGGGGCGGGAGAAGGACAGGGGGTCGAGTCTTCTACTGTCTGTACCCAGTGCAAGTAGATGTGTGTGTGTGTGTGGGGGGGGGGGGATTTACTAAATATGTAGATTATATTTAAAAAGACTAATAACTTTAAAGCTTTCTCTTCTTCCGAGGAGCCTGAAGGCTCTGTTTGAATCCAACCAGCACAAGATGTTCTCCGGCTAAGACTGGTCAAGACTGCTTAAGACTGGGCTAAGACTAGTCAATACTGGTTAAGACTGGTTAAGACCCTGGGAAATATGGATGGAGCCACAGTATGTCTCCTGACAACTGAGAATAGCCCTGTCTGAGAACACACAGCTAGTCTGTCTGGACACCCAGTCATCCTCACTGAAGAGCCAAAACACAGGTTGCACAAGTGGGTGGGGGGGGGGGGGGGTGTGTGTGTGTGTGTGGGGGGGGGGGGGGGGGGTGGGGGGGGGGTGTTCTGGGAGTGAGCCTGGGTTCGTCTACCCTGCGGTGGACAAACTTCAACAGTTTGAAGTCATGCGGTTTGTCCTAGAAGACGAATTAAACTGACGAAAGGAACCGTTCCCTTTAGAACAAAGATCATCCCAATTCTGGCTCCGGGGTCGTTCCTGAACTTGTGGGATGTTCTCATTCCAGAACAGGGGGTGATTAGAAACAGATGTAACGTAGCCGCAACACACACGTGCACAGAAACGCACAACCAAACACACACACACAGACACCAGGTAACCGTTTCATTTATCCTGTCAAAGCTGTACCAGTGAAGGCTACCAGTGAAACCACATCACGGCTCCCCAGAACGGTGGGTGATGAATCAGCCAGTAGATGACTAGAGTGGCCATAGCTCTGTCCTCCAGCCTCCACCACTGCCAGTTAGAGGGAGTGATTTATTCAGCTGCAGGCTTATGGATGGTCCCTAAGCGACACTAACGCTCACGTCCTCATCATAATGACAAACCCCTTCCCCTTCCAACCACCAGCAGAGACACTTACCGATGCATTACGTATATAAAGACATTATACAAAATATACGCACAAATGATTTCTCTTTGTTCTAAAATATACTGATTGACGTAGAGGTTTTTGCAGAGGTGTTGTTGTATAAAGTTAGATAACATGTCAGAAGGACTTACCGATGGGCAGGGCGAGGAAGAAGGGCAGCCAGCACAGTGTGAACATGCCCACCACCACCCCCAACGTTTTGGCCGCTTTTCTTCTCCCGGGAGAACTTGAGAAGTTTCACCGTCAGCGAGCTGCGCGTCTGGTTCCTCTTCGCGGTTCCGCTTCCACCGTCCTCGTGCATTTGGGAACCCTTGTGGATCCTGAGCGTGAGCTCGCCGGAGTCCATCCTCTCGCGCATCACCCCGGCCTCCAGGTTCTTCGTGGTCCGCTTGGCCACGATGTACACCCGGCAGTACATGGCCAAGATCACCACTAACGGGATGTAGAAGGAGCGAGCGAGGAGAACAGCGCGTAAAACGGCTCCTCGGTGATCAGGCACACGGTCTCGTCCGGTGACGGCGGCTTGCTTCCACCCGAGCAGCGGCCCGATGGATATGACCGTGGACAAGACCCAGACCCCCAGCATGGCCAGCAAGGCCCGCTTCTCAGTCACTATGCCCGGGTACTGCAGCGGGTGGCTCACCCCGATGTACCGGTCTATGGAGATGACGCACAGGCTCATGATGGACGCCGTGCAGCACAGCACGTCCACTGCCGCCCAGATGTCACAGAAGATCCGTCCGAACACCCAGCGGTTGAGGATCTCCAGGGTGGCGGACACGGGCAGCACCGTGGTGCCCAGGAGCAGGTCAGCGATTGCCAGGTTGATGATGAAGTAGTTGGTCGGTGTCCTAAGGTGTCGGTGACACACCACCGAGAGGATGACGAGGATGTTGCCCACGATGGCGAACACGATGAAGGCGCCCAGGACCAGCCCGAGAGGGATGGCACGGGTGAGATCCACTTCATCCACCACGGTTCGGTTCCCCGTTGAGTTGGTGGAGAGGTTTGACCCCGGGGAGGGTGACGGGGCCCCCCCCAGCTGAGTTCCGTCGATAAGGTCCGAAGAACCGTGATTCCAGAAGTTTGCCGCATCGTCAGTGCTCAGATTCATCTTGACTGAGCAGGTCCTCCATAGCAGGTTTTCAAATCACTTGCAGCTGCAACAGGCGAAAAACAAGCACCAGCATGCCAAAATCAATGTGGTATCGCTGAACTATCAGCAGGCAACATGTTGACACGCATCGGTTATGAAGTCTTCAGTTTCCATCGTGCGTAAAAGTGCCTTTCCGTGCGCTAATAAACAACTCGCACGGAACACGGAGCGACTTCATGCGGATCTGGCTCCCTCAGCGCGCCTGCCTCGCTGGCTCCCTCCCTCTGGACAGCGTGCTCTGTTGAATACTGAAGAGGGAGCAACGACCCCCCTTCCTCCCTTCCCCCTTCCCCCTTGCTCTGTACCCAAACCCCCTGCGCGCTCAGAGGCGGGCTATCTTGTTGGTTCAGCCTGCAGTTTGACTGTGTGACACTATAACCAGTAAAAAAATTATGGTTTGTTGATAGAACCGTGAATCTTTATTAACACAAAATTACATTATTACACATACACATTATTACAAACCTTTGAGTATACAAAATAAAAATATATAACAACATACGTACACTAGGGGGTGCTTACTGTAAATTAAAGAAATTTTTTGAAAAGCCTACAGGTCCTCAGGGTTTTCATTGCTTTTTGTTTCATTGAAAAACCTTATTGATATAAAATAATGTTCAATGTCTTTCTGAAATGAAATATAACAAGGCTTTTTACATATAAACTTACATTTGCGAATATAGAATTTTGCATCAATATAATAAAATGTATCAAATAAACCTGATCGCGATTATCTCCACAATCCTCTAAATGCCGAATACTAAGTGTTTTTCACATCAAAATAAATTGGTCATCAATATTCACTGAAATAAAATCACAAACATTCTGCCAAAATGTTCTTACAAATGGGCAGTGCCCAAACAAATGAACCACAGTTTCAGGGTGACTATAACAGTAAAGTAAACTTGCTATTTGACTCGGGTGACGTCACCACCGGCCAGAATACCCGCAGTTCCGATGAACTCTGCATGCGCAGAGCGCGTGTGTGTTTTTAGACTGTTTGGAACTTTACGCACGCAAGCTGATCGCTGCCACTAAAACCTGAATGTGGTGTTTTGATCCTGGACGTTTTAAAAGGTTGTGCGTCATTTGGGAGCTTCTTTTAAAATGGGTATAAGCAGACTCTGCTGGCATTTAACTGTATAACTCGAGACAACCTCTCATCCATTCACTGTATAGCGGGACTAGTTCTCTCTTCTCAGCCTGAGAAATGACTTAACTCCAAGAGAAAAGCCCTTTAAGCAAGAATGTGCTGATTTCATATGTGTAGTCATCCCAAAACTGTTCGTTCTTTGTTTTTAATTGACTGCAAATTGTTATTTTCTCTCTCGACAAGGGAACAGTACCAGGTGCATACTAATAGTCTCCAATTGAACCCAGTTTGAACCTGCAAGGCTGCATGTGAAAGGGGATTTACAACTGCCTGAGTGGATGCACATGCCCATAAGTAGTCTACTGCTTTCAGTGTGTTTTGGGAAGCCTAAATGCCTGAGGTAGGGTTAGACAGCTCCGATCTCACTGCAGGCTAGAATAACCTAGAATAACGTGTCCAATACACACGCATACCGCTGAGCATGCGCACCCAAGAAGCCCGTGGCGCATTTCAGTTCCCCTAAGATCCATTATTTGTTTTTGATTCAGGATCTCTAAATTAATCTAGTGTCAACGTGCCTGTTAAGATCGTGTAGGATCACTGTTCTACCTGTGAATGTTTCAGGTTTTCCATGAGATCCATCATGGTCCAACTTGGTGTTTAGAGTCTTCATTCCAGAGATACCCTCTCAATCTCTCTATCCAGCATGAAGGCCCCTCTACAGTCTAGGTAATATGAAATGTTTTCATAAATAAATCTTGCTAGGTTTCATTTCTTCATATCCTAAGTAAGTTTTTAGTGCAGGGTTTTATAGTCTAATTTTCTGGGCTTCCCATTAGATGGAAAACCTTCAGAACTGAAATAACATTGTTCGTTTTTTTTCTGTCTGTTTGTCAAGTGCCTGGTGCCAGGAACTGCCAGAAGAATAGGAGGGCTGTTCTCTTACCGCTGGTCTGGAGGAGGAGGTTTGTGATTGGTGGAGACGGCCACCACAGCCGTGGGAGGCTTACGATTGGTCCAGAGTCCTCAGGATCAGAAGGTGAAACAGAGTTTGAACAAGGAGAACACACGATGTCCTTTTATTATAATCTTTGAAACTTTTGGGCGCTTTGCGTCGTGGTGTGAGGTCTACATCACGGCCATGCAAGAGTGAAAAATTGTCAGTGTATTTAACATTTAGTATTCATATTTCATATTTAAAGTCATTGCGGATCAGTGAAGCATAATCGTTCGCAGACTTTGAGAGTGCAGCAGCTTAATGTTAAGCGTTACCTGGGGGAGGTTGTCCAGGATAAAGAGAACGAAAACACACTAACCATGGAACCAAGTTGTTCCTGTCCAGTGAAGTCCATGACGGATGGACAGTGAATTTTAGTTTTGGCCTTGAATCCAACATCCTTTTGAGGGAACAATTACAGCCAAGCTGTTCTGAACACTATCAGCCCCACACAGGCTCCCTTCCTCCCCAGCCCGGGCTCTGCAGATCCAGGCTCTTGGGGTTTGCGGCCCGAGGAAAAAAGCCCCTAAATGTAGCGAAGCGTGGAGGAGTGAGGGAACCGCGGCTGCTCGCTCCTGGCAGGTCTCTCCTCGTTCAGCGCTGCCTGAGTTCATGGAATGCAGATTTTAATGAGGACCCTGGATTTCTCTGCATACCTGCAGAGCTTTAAGGCTCCAGAACCGTATCCAGGAGAGGAGGACGTTCTCCCTGTCGATAACCCCCAGAGGTCCAGGGTGAGGGGTGAGGAGGTCAGGGGTGAGGGGTGAGGAGGTCAGGGGTCAGGGGTGAGGGGTGAGGAGGTTAGGAGGTCAGGGGTGAGGAGTTGAGGGGATGAATTTTTCCTCCTCTGCCTGTTTCTCGTTCCCATTTTCACATGTCCGTCGCCGCGGTGATGACACGGTATAATTAAGTCATATGCCAGCTGCTCTCTGCTCCACCCATCCCAACCTGTCCCCATAGTAACCGCTAGCTACAGGTGGCGCCGACCCACGACCCCACCTTGAAACAGAACGTCGAGCACAGAACGAAGCATGAAATTAGCTGTCAGAAAAACCGATCTGTTAACACCACAGGACCTGAGTGCCTCTTTCTCTCTCTCTGTCGCTCTGTGTGATTGTGTGAGTTAAACAAAGGGCCCAAAAACCAGGGGCAGAGCGAGCGTCATAACAAGCTTCTGCAGCCGAGCCGTTCTCCGTTAATTAGCTGGCTGGAGGAGGTTGAAGGGGGCAGAGAGGCTCTCCGACTCCCTCATGCATATGATAACCAGGCATTAGTCTGTGTTTTCAAGCGTGAGGAGGATGAGGAGGATGAAGATGGATCCGCTCACTCCGAACCTGCTTTGCATGGCGATCCACAGCTGGGGCTCTTCAGCGCAGAGACCCACCGCGGATTTATCATCTTCGCAATTCACCGTTTACACAGCTTGATTGCTCAATCTTTTCCCCGGCTCTGGGTGAAGCGAATCCAACGCACCCCATGTAGCTAAGGAGGCATTTGAAATGCCTGGTGCCCCACCTGAACCTGGAAACACTTGTGGTGCTTGTATTTACTCCCCCTGATGAGCCTGATCCTCAGGAGAGAGATCATGTGTTGCTGTTTCCTGCTCTCTGAGGGACAGATGTTGTCTCCTGGACACACACAGCCCAACTCTGGGCCACGACTGCCTGGACGGACAGCCAGAACCAGAACAGGTCGATCTGGTGCAGACCGGGCTGCAGATGTTGTGCTGCTCTGTAAATATGCCCATATAAGGTCCACGGTTGGTAGGAACAGTAATTAGATGGTGGATCTGATTAGATGATTAAAAAAAGTACAAGCATAATACTACCATTCCTCACCGCGCCTCTCTGTCTCTTTATTCTCTTTATATTACCTTGAATCTTTTACCATTTAATTTAATTTACCATTTACCTTATTTTTTTTGTACCATTTAATTATTTTATGTTCTCTCTCATTTTCTTTCTGTCTCCCCGTAAAGTCCCCTCGTGTATTTGATAAAATTTTCAATTTTTCGGCATTCCAACCTGAACACACACACACACACATCTAGAGAGCTCAGATGAATCTGACACGTGTTCTGAGCCCGGAGCATGATTAGGAAACATCACATGGTCACACGGACCCGAGGAGAGGAAATCAATTTCAGCCTGTCCTAAAAGCGTGACTCAGACATCGTGGACAGAGTTGGCACACGCCCAGGTCCACCTGGGGGAGGGTCGGGGGGGCCGGGGAGGGGGGGCTACAGTCAGATCGTCACGCTGTATATTCCATCCACGAATGGCAATGTCCTGAATGGCACAACCCTCAAAGAAATGGGAACCACTTCTAGATTCGTTGCTTGGCACTGTGTAGAGTTTGCTGTCGTTGTTTATTACCTTCTGGTCCAGAAATCCCTTTATTCCGGGTTTACAGACTGGACTGTGTCTGGAGGCTTGTGACTGAACTCCAGATCAATGACATCCATATGTGTGCAGTTGAGTACAGAGAACTTGCTTGTGTGTGTGAGAGATGAGATATATATATATATAGAGAGAGAGAGATAGAGAGAGAGCAAGAGAGAGAGAGCAAGAGAGAGAGATTAGATATATATAGAGAGAGAGCAAGAGAGAGAGAGAGAGAGAGAGCAAGAGAGAGTGAGAGAGAGTGAGAGAGAGCAAGAGAGAGAGAGAGCACGAGAGAGAGAGAGAGAGATTAGATATATATAGAGAGAGAGCAAGAGAGAGAGAGAGAGAGAGAGCAAGAGAGAGTGAGAGAGAGTGAGAGAGAGGAAGAGAGAGTGAGAGAGAGCAAGAGAGAGAGAGAGAGAGAGCACGAGAGAGAGAGAGAGATTAGATATATATAGAGAGAGAGCAAGAGAGAGAGAGAGAGAGTGAGAGAGAGCAAGAGAGAGAGAGAGAGAGAGAGAGAGCAAAGAGAGAGAGAGAGTTAGTTTGATTATGTGGAGTAGGAATTACCTGTGTGTGTGTGTGTGTGTGTTTGTGAATGAGAGCACGAGTGATGGTTTGTAAATGAGTATGTGTGTGTGTGTTAGCCTCCCACACCTCACTCTCTCTGCAGTCATAATTCTCCACGGACTTCAGTTAATGGCACGCACCTACAGTCAGCCTCCAGCTTTCCTCAGCCAGGCTGGGCCCAGCTGGGGGAAGGACAGGCTGGGGTAGGCCTGGCTGGGGGTAGGCAGGCTGGGCCCAGCTGGGGGTAGGCCAGGCTGGGGGGAGGCCTGGCTGGGGGTAGGCCAGGCTGGGGGAAGGACAGGCTGGTGGTAGGCCTGGCTGGGGGCTGGCCAGGCTGGGGATAGGCCAGGCTGGGGGTAGGCCAGGCTGGGGGTAGGCCTGGCTGGGGGCTGGCCAGGCTGGGGGTAGGCCAGGCTGGGGGTAGGCCTGGCTGGGGGTAGGCCAGGGTGGGGGTAGGCCAGGCTGGGGGCTGGCCAGGCTGGGGGTAGGCCAGGCCCAGACAGAGCAGCGTGTGTAGGGGCCAGCGCACAGCTTCCTCACAGTATCTTATCCAGACCATGAATCCATCAACAAGCTTCTCCTGTGTCTGAACTGTTTTCAGATGTCTTTTAGGAGAATCTTTCTAGAATGAACAGCTTCCCTCTGATATGGTGTCTACCTTATATAAGAGCTGGGGGTAGGCCAGGCTGGGGGGAGGCCTGGCTGGGGGTAGGCCAGGCTGGGGGAAGGACAGGCTGGTGGTAGGCCTGGCTGGGGGCTGGCCAGGCTGGGATAGGCCAGGCTGGGGGGTAGGCCAGGCTGGGGGTAGGCCTGGCTGGGGGCTGGCCAGGCTGGGGGTAGGCCAGGGTGGGGGTAGGCCAGGCTGGGGGTAGGCCTGGCTGGGGGCTGGTCAGGCTGGGGGTAGGCCAAGCTGGGGGTAGGCCTGGCTGGGGGCTGGCCAGGCTGGGGGTAGGCAGGGTGGGGGTAGGCCAGGCTGGGGGTAGGCCTGGCTGGGGGTAGGCCAGGGTGGGGGTAGGCCAGGCTTGGGGGCTGGCCAGGCTGGGGGTAGGCCAGGCCCAGACAGAGCAGCGTGTGTAGGGGCCAGCGCACAGCTTCCTCACAGTATCTTATCCAGACCATGAATCCATCAACAAGCTTCTCCTGTGTCTGAACTGTTTTCAGATGTCTTTTAGGAGAATCTTTCTAGAATGAACAGCTTCCCTCTGATATGGTGTCTACCTTATATAAGAGGTTAATGCTCTCCATCTCTCTCTCTCTATCTCAGTTCTCTGTCCTCTATCATGTCTTTCTGTTTGTCTTTCCCTTCCCCTCTCTTTCTGTGCAGACAGGCTGCTGGTTGAATTGTCCCCATGTTGCTCTCTTTCTGAGGTGACAGCAGATATAGAACGAGGGGTGTGTGTGTGTGGGGGGGGGGGGGAGTGTGGGGGGGGGGGGGAGTGAACGCCACGCTAACCTCCTGAGGGGACCATCAAGTGTAAGCTGAGTCAGGCGTTTAGAACTTCGGTTAGAAGTCATTTCCCTGGGTGCCGAGGCAGCATTACGAACCACTTGGACAATCCGCATTGTTGAATGCCCCCCCCCTCCCCCCGCCCTTCCTCCTTCTCCTTATCTAAATTCTCAACCATCAATTAAGTAATTAACACCCCTGCAGCATAAGGGGCTCTGTGGCCAAATCGTTGTCATTACCAACGATTTTCCCCTTCCCTGTTGCACTTAGGCACGTGTTCCTCATGCCTCCGCAGATTGTGAAAACATCCGGAACGTTCCAGGCCGGCGCGTCACAGCTCCTTAGCCAGGACCATGACACCCCTGACGGGGCTGCGTTCACTTCCTGTGAGCTGCCACAGCCCGAAAGGAGAGCAGAAGAG
This sequence comes from Protosalanx chinensis, assembly GCA_030340685.1. Taxonomy (NCBI): domain Eukaryota; kingdom Metazoa; phylum Chordata; class Actinopteri; order Osmeriformes; family Salangidae; genus Protosalanx; species Protosalanx chinensis. The sequence continues at coordinate 11,193,646 of CM059330.1, forward strand.
CCCAGGAGCTTTAGGAACCTGACAGGTCTAAGCTTGTTCCTGCGTCGTCCGGGACAACATGGACCTGTCCGTCATCACTGGTTTGTTGAGACTCAGACCAGATGTTTCCTCCACAGTGGGAGAAGATCTGCGGAGAAAGTCTCATGTTAGCGCAGAGCTTTCTCACGCTAGAGCTCTCTCTCTCTCTCTCTGTCTTTATATCTCTCTCTGCTCTCTCTCTCTCTCTCTCTCTGTCTCTCTGTCTTTATATATCTCTCTGCTCTCTCTCTCTCTCTCTCTCTCTCTCTCTCTCTCTCTCTCTGTCTTTATATCTCTCTCTCTGCTCTCTCTCTCTCTGTCTCTCTGTCTGTCTCTGTCTTTATATATCTCTCTCTCTGCTCTCTCTCTCTCTCTCTCTCTGTCTGTCTCTGTCTTTATATCTCTCTCTCTGCTCTCTCTCTCTCTCTCTGTCTTTCTGTCTCTCTCTCTCTCTGTGTCTTTCTGTCTCTCTCTGCTCTCTCTCTCTCTCTCTCTGTCTGTCTCTGTCTTTATATCTCTCTCTCTGCTCTCTCTCTCTCTCTGTCTTTCTGTCTCTCTCTGCTCTCTCTCTCTCTGTTTCTCTCTCTCTCTGTCTTTCTGTCTCTCTGTCTCTCTCTCACTGTCTCTCTCTCTGTCTCTCTCTCTGTCTCTCTCTGTCTCTCTCTCTCTCTCTCTTTCACCACTTGAGTGTACGGTCACCTAACTTTTCCTTTTCAACCTCCCATTGGTCCACATTCGAATGTTCTCACTTCGTCTCCCCCCCTTTCCCCGACCTCCCCCAGCCTCCCTCTCTCCACCTCCCTGTCAGTCTGGATGAGTTATCTGACGATCTCCCCGGGATGGCAGTTCCAGCCCACACCATTAAAAAGCCCTTGCTCTCTTCTTCTGACCGCCTGCATCACATCAATATAAAACCTGCTGGATGTGAGCAGATGGTCAGGAGGTGATTTCTGCCTCGCTGTGCAAAATGCAAGCCTGGCTCTTTCCACAGCACCATTTATATCATACAGGGGTGAGTCAAGGGGGGAGGAGGAAGATGGCAGAAGGAGGAGGAGGAGAGGAGTGAAAGGAAGAGGGAGAATGGAGGAGGAGGTAGCACAGATCATCACTTAGTTGATATAGGTCCTGTTTGATCCCAGGTTGACCTTGACAACATCCGTAGAGCCTCAATCAGAGTGACAGACGACCAGCCTTCATCGAATGGAGTGTGTGTGTGTGTGTAAGTGAGTGTGTGTGTGATGAAGTATAACAGCTGGAGTTGAGCAAGACCATCAGATAATGCAATGTGGTAGAGAAGGTAATGACCTGGCTCACACCCAACACACACACACACACCTACAAACCCACCCACACATATGCACACATCCATACGCACACACTCTTAAAAACGCCGACTGGACAGTTTAATGTGGTGGGTTGCTCCATCCACACCATTAGATGATTGACTTCCATGGCCTCTGAGGGGCAGCTGAACTGGGCACAAGCCCCCAGCAGCTCTCCTGGGTCGGGGAGATTATAGCCGTGACCCCCGTGGTACCATAAAGCATCCTAGGTTTTAACGACACTGCTGCACTGAAGTAAAAAATGAGTCCCTAGACCTAGCAGAACTATGAATCCCTACCATACATGTTCTATTGGTGTTGAGATGAGATCTGGAACATACTGCCTGCCATCTGCAGTGTCCTCCATAACAGTATTCAGCAGATCACATAACTTTACCGTTGACAGGTAATTTGCTTTAACCTAATCGGAGAGAAACTTCTGAGACTGTGTCTATCTCCTTCTGAAAGATGGATTCAGCCTACAGATATAGCTGAGATCAATAGAAGTGTCCATATAGCTGACCAGCAGGTCTGGAGGGAGGGAGGGAGGGAGAGGTAGCGAGGGAAAGCAGGCACTGTAATTTGTGGAGAGAGTACCTTGGATTTATGTTATTTATGAAGAGCAATATGGCCCATATGTGATCTATCTGACTGTGCGGAGGAATGCACGATTTGGCAACCATCATATCTTACAGGATAAGTGAGTGACACACTTTATTACACACTGCACACACACTCTCTCACACTGCACACACAACCCGCGCTCAAACACGCCGCACGCTCTTTCTCACACGCACGCACGCACACACACACAATCTCTCACGCACACACACACACACACACACACACACACACTACCTGCTCTCAAACAGGCTGCACGCTCTCTCTCTTACACACACACACACACACCACCCGCTCTCACTCACACATGTTCCCCTTTCCTCCAGATAATTGGAGCATTTTTTGACTGATTAAATGAAAACAGCCGTGTGACAAAAACCCCATATCAAAATGCCATCCTAGAGCGTGGTAATGGAGCTACAAGCCCAAAGTGTGTTTCTCTCAAAAAGAAAATATACTGCATATTAGTCAACGTTGGTTTGTTCTGCCTCATTGTTGACATGATAGAATAAAAGCCTTATATCCCTGGATAAGAAAGGTTACACTCATCAATAAGAACCTGATACACTGTCTAATAAGCGAATCCAACCCTGTTCATACAGAATGTACGGAGAAATAAACGGCAGAGGTTCAACCTAAACACTCAGGAAAAGAGATCTCTGAGAGGAAATTTACATTTAATCCTTTAGCAGACGCTTTTATCCAAAGCGAATTACAGCAAGTACAGGGACATTCCCCCGAGGCAAGCTGGGAGAAATGCTTTGCCCAAGGACACAACATCACATAGCCAGGAATCAAACTCAGAACCTTCCGTTCATGAGCCCAACGCCTTAACCGCTGAGCCACCTGACTCACCTGTAGCAAATGTAGAAAAGCCTGAGAGAGCGTAGGAGGGGAGACTTCCTCCAGAGTCTCTCCTGCATCAAAGCTGCAATCACAGCTCGTCTGGCTCATTCACACTGGATGAAAGGATAACAACATCTAAACTGCAGTCTTTCTTGATCCAAGTGGCCAAACCCCATCTGGGCATCTGACGCCTACAATCAAACCCACCTTCAGAACTGTGGCGCACGACCACCAAACACCAATTACTGCCTCTATCCGACTTCCAAAGCGACTGGAAATCCTCAGATTCAAAGAGTGTTCAACCAGTGCTGTGCTGGAGGGCAGGAGGGTTACTTTTCTGATTGGAAGTCGGGGGGGGGGGGGGGGGGGGGGGGGGCTGTGTGTGTGGAGCTCTGATTGTCCCCTGCAGTGATCCGTAGTTTCCAGCGATGATGAGGGTGTTGTGAGAAGGGGAGCTTGTTGTGTCGTCCTCTCTCCAACCACTCGGAGGTCATCAAAGATGGCCGAAAGTTCAAAGGTCAAGGTTTTGGGGTAACTAGATCATGTTATTGGCTCTGGGGTGGTGGAGAAAGGCTTTGAGGTAAAGGCACTTCACTCTACCTGCATCAGGGGGAATGTTCTGTGCAACACTGTTAAATGACAACAACAAAAAAGCTTAAGATCATTCTGGCAGAGATCACATTTCAGACAAGGTCGATTCCACTGAGTAACTGTATCCTCCTCCCTTATGAGGGATCCATCCAGTCCATCTACTGGAATCGACTGGAATTTCCTCCAGTAAATCTAAAGCTGAAGGTTTGGAACGGTCACAGAACAGCCTTGATTGTTCTACTCATGTCCATCACAATCGCTGTCCATCAGAGGAACAAGAAGACAAAAAAGAAAATAAAACTCTATTCATATCCTGAGGAATGGATGGATGGCTTGGCACACAGCAACAGTATAAAAGGTCCTTTTATAAAAAGGGTTTTGTATTTCTCAATGGGCTTCCTCTAACTTCAGTGGCTGTTGGCAGGGGGTCCTGACAGTAATGGAATTACTCTGAGAAGAAAAACAATCTCATTATGATTTCTGTAGTTTGGAGCTTGGTCGGGGTGGGTGCCGTAACCTCAGTTTTCTTATGAGAGTCTACACACATTCTGAAATGAAACCTGTTTTGAAATGTGTGTTGTAGAGTTACTCGAATCAGGTCCCACTGTCAACACGGTGTACCGTATTTTTTGCAATATAGGGCGCACTGGATTATAAGGTGCACTGTCAATGAATGGTCTATTTTCATATATAAAACGCACCGGACTATAAGGCGCATTAAGCGGAAAAAAACAGTCAGATAAAGATGGATGGGGGTCTTTTGACAGGTGCGTGTCTTTTGACAGGTGCCACTTTGGGATCCTTATACACACACTGTAATATTATGGTGAAGCACAGTATGTATTACTACGCGACGCACCTGGCTACGGTAGCCGTAATGCTGGGGTCAGTAAGCAAAACCAAGTCGCTTTGGATAAAAGCGTATGCTAAATGAAATATAAAATGACGGCGCACTGTCGTTTTTTGAGAAAATTAAAGACTTTTAAGTGCGCCCTATAGTCCGAAAAATACGGTAGGTGAAATGATCTTGAGCTCCTAAACGTCAAAATATCAGTTTTCTACCTTCCCTTGCCTGGCGCATGGCTGAGATTAGATTAAGGTGAAGAACATTTTGTGCAGGTCCGTACTGCAAACACACTCACTCTCTCTCACACACACACACACACAAGCGCGCGCACACACATCTGCGCGCGCACACACATCTGATATTGATAAGGAAACAGCCTTTGATATTGACAGCGAAATGTGCACTGGAACCCGAAGCCGTTACTCCCCGGAGTCAGCGGTCCTCCGGGCTCCGGAACATTCTGCCCACCTCCACCTCCTGAGGGGTAGAACAAGCGCACGCGATGACCTCACCCTCCCCCCCCCCCCCAGCCCTGCGGGATCAGACTCTTTATCTCTCAGACAGCTGGTGTGAACGTGTTTATCTGTCCGCCTGCTGTGGAGCATGTCAACACGGAACAGCGTGTGATTATAAAGCGTATCTTTATTGGTGGAAGGGTCTGCGCTGGTCTGCTGAGTGGAGTGTGTGTTGCAGCTAAGAAGAAGGAGAGAGATCAGTGGTCTGGATGATGGCAGCGAGGAGGATTATCACGAGCATGGATGAGAGTGTAGACGGTTTTATCTCCGCTTGAAAGCTTCGTCCGTCGGGAGTGTGGCCTGATCTGAGCTCCCTTGGCTGCAGCGTGCCCGAGGCATGTGGGGTTTTATCCGCTAACAGCGCATTCAGAGCGGGAGTCTGTCTGTCCAGGTTCAATCTCTGAGACCCGCTGGAGTGTGTTGAATCTGGCTCGGCTTAACGGCTCCCCTCTCTGGAGTAGCACCTGATCTAATGAAGGAGCCCTGCCAAGGGGCCCCCAGAAGCCCCAGCAGGGTCAACAGGTGCTCCACCTGCTAAGCCCAGTGAGATATACGTCTGGTACGTACCTTATTACTTCCTGTTTCCTGTGTGGTACCCAGGTCTGGCTGGGGGGGGCACAGTCGTGCGCCGGACCCCCAAGGGACGAAGAGAATACAGGGGAAGAGGATGAGCAAGGGACGGAAAAACTAAAACCAGGAGCAAAAATAAACTTTGTATGGAAGTTTGTAAATAAACCCCAAAATACAAACTCATCTGCTAGCCCTCTGGACAGGGAGGCCGCTGGGAGGGTATTTTAATCCTGAGAACATGATGAGAGGAGAAGAAGGAAGAGGAGGAGGGGGGGGGGATTGGAGTGGAGAGGTAAGGAGAGGAGAGAAGGGGAGAGAGAAGGGTTGGAGGGGAGGGGACGAGAAAGGAGAGGAACAGAGAGGAGGGGAGTAGAGGAGCGTATAAGATTAGACAGGCCAGACACAGGGATTGTTTCTGCTTAAACTGCTGAGTCAGCGGAGAGTGTCCTGCAGGACTTGTTCTCTGGCTTGGTAGATAAGTGATCCTGCGGATGAGAGCGTTGTGGATCTCTCTTAAGTGTCTCAGCAAGATGGCGACTGCAGCTACAGCGCTCACCAGGTGTGCGATCGTGTGCGTCTGCGCGTGTCTTCGTGTTTGTGTGCGTAATAATGTGAAGGATGTTTCAAACATCGTCCGTGTTACTCCGATATTTCCCAGTTGAGCCAGTTTATTTGCCAGAGTTTGTGTTGGATGGTAAAGTTTGCGTGGGTGTTTGTATCTGTGTGTGAGTTTGTGTCGTCGGTGGTGTGCGTTCTGGAGGAAAGGGTTGAGAGACGGGGGGGAAGGAAAGCATAAATATTTTTTTTTACGTTCAAATTCTTTGAAGACAGAACACATGGTTAGAGTTAAGCCAGGGAGATATGTTAGACCAGCAGGAAGATACATGTGTGCGTACACTATAGCTGTGTAATGGTCTTCTCGTGTGAGTGTGAAACTCAATACATGCCTATATACATCCATTCCGATCAGACTGTAGCTTTGCTCTGAGCGGTTCTTTTCATCACCTCCGGATGTTCTGACCCCCCCCCCCCCCAGTTTAGAACATTGCAGAACATCTCGGAACACCTCTGGAGAACATCTCTCTGCAGTTTGTCATGGAGAGGCTTCTCTGGGGTCTCCACGCTGGGGCTCCCTCAGTCACCACCTCACCAAGACACATGGTCCATTCACACACGCACGCACGCACACACACACACACACATACACACACATACTTTGCACACCCACACAAAGTTGTGTGAGTGACAGCCTCTAAGCCACACCCTTGTTCTCCTGGCTTCCTGCCTGCATGAAGCCAATTAAGATATTAGGATGAGTCATTCCTTCAGCAGCTAACAAGCATAACTTCTCACTGTTTTAATCAGTTCCCCTCCCTCTCTCTTTCTCTCTCTCTCTCTGTCTCTCGCTCTGTCTCTCTCTGTCTCTCCCTCCCTCTCCTGTTCTTTGAGTGTGTGCTTAAGAAGCTGTTTTTCTTATTATAATTCGAAGGTGGCAGTTTATTAGAAGGCAGAAACTGGATCACTGCTCAGGGAGATAGGAGGAGAAATAAGTCATTTCAAGGAACATTGGCTTCTGTAAGAGCGCTGGAAGAGAGGGATAAATAACCGATATTGAGTTTCATTACCGTAATAAGACATTTCAAATGAATTTTGGGGGAGAGAAAGCACAAATCACTAACCCAGCATCCCAGAACATCTAGAGTTGACTACAAACGTTTTATTGGTTTTCTTTAGGCTGTGTGTTACCTGTCAGTAGTGCACACAGACACACAAACATGTGAAATTTCAACAATTGGGTGTATCCCGAGTGATGAGTGTTAGACTTACTCAGAAAAGGATTTGATCCTTTGAAAGAGAGAGAGAGAGAGAGAGAGCGGGAAAGCGAGAGAGAGAGACTGAAGGTGGGAGGACATGAGTAAAGAGACGCAGGGAGAGAGACAGAGAGAGTGAGAAAGCGAGAGCGATACAGAGAGCGATGTTCTCCTCAGCAGCGGCAGGACAGGATGGAAGGTGAAATCTGAGGACTTACTCTGGGAATGGAGACCACCTGGTCTGCCAGCCACACAGTCTGGTTCGGACTGGAGATGAATCGCCATGGCATCTCCACATTACATCCCATAATGAAACTATCCTAATGAAAGTCTGTGACCTCCAGGACCTTGTTGCTGCCTAAACAACCAGGATTTAGATTACACAGAGCCTTTAAATAGTTTACATGTCTACCAGATGATATGGTTCTATATGTCAGTGATTGCTGAAAAAGTGGTCTCTATGTAAACCAAACTATTTAGGTCTGTTTTTGATCATGGTTGTAAAATAATGAACAGAGATAATATTTGCTATCATGAGTAATGCACGGAATGCCTTCGAATAATACATTCTTCAAAGGAATTCACATTTTACTGCCGTTTTAGAATAACAAGCCTTAAAGAACAGTTTAATCCTGTTTTAAATCCCTTCAAGCTATTTTTCTATAAATCTTATAAAAATGTAGTTTGGTGAGAGGGCACTTAAACTTTAGAGTGAACAGAGATTTATCTGACAGCAATAACAGTCTTTTTGAGTGACAGGACGCATCCAGCCAGGCATATGTGTGAGCAAAACCTTCGTGTGTTCCTGAATCTCCTGCAAGACTGAAAGGCATGCTCTTCTCACACACACACACACACACACACACACTCACCTACACACACACTCACCTACACACACACTCACCTACACACACAAATACACTCACCTACTCACACACACACATAACTCACCTACAATCACACGCACACACACACCTACACACACACACACACACCTACACACACACAAACACACACTTAACTAAACACACACACCGCCCAAATCACAGAATCACAGACATGGTCTGCTGTGGCTGCTACCACACCAAGAAAACGTCCCCTATCACCCGGAGTGAACTATGACCTCACACTGTGACCGCCCGGCCTCCTTCCGATGTTGTTTACCCCTCCGGGAGCAAAGGATGCTGGGACGGCGGTGTACGTCCCCCAGACGAGCGGAAATTCCTCCGCTTGCCACGCAGGGTGTTCACGTGGGGTTCTGTCCCCGATCGTGACAGGGCCGCTGACAGATGTTCTCTCTGTGTTTACACACCCTCGGTGCTGAGAGCAGAGCTGAGAACGCTGCTTCCTGTTTGGCACACGGACCACTTCCTGTCCCAGGAGTGGGACCGGACCAGCCTGAGGTGGATCCTGTGGTTTGGAATATGGATCCTGGAGGATTAGACCCTGTCTGAACACAGCAGGCAGGGCCAGACACTGCGGCCATCATGTGTCACAGAGATAATGTAGTGCAGTGATAATGTAGAGCAGTGATAATGTAGTGCAGTGATAATGTAGAGCAGTGATAATGTAGTGAATGTAGAGCAGTGATAATGTAGTGCAGTGATAATGTAGAGCAGTGATAATGTAGAGCAGTGATAATGTAGTGCAGTGATAATGTAGAGCAGTGATAATGTAGTGCAGTGATAATGTAGAGCAGTGATAATGTAGTGCAGTGATAATATAGAGCAGTGATAATGTAGAGCAGTGATAATGTAGTGCAGTGATAATGTAGAGCAGTGATAATGTAGTGCAGTGATAATATAGAGCAGTGATAATGTAGAGCAGTGATAATGTAGTGCAGTGATAATGTAGAGCAGTGATAATGTAGTGCAGTGATAATGTAGTGCAGTGATAATGTAGAGCAGTGATAATGTAGAGCAGTGATAATGTAGTGCAGTGATAATGTAGAGCAGTGATAATGTAGTGCAGTGATAATGTAGAGCAGTGATCATGTAGAGCAGTGATAATGTAGTGCAGTGATAATGTAGAGCAGTGATAATGTAGAGCAGTGATAATGTAGAGCAGTGATAATGTAGTGCAGTGATAATGTAGAGCAGTGATAATGTAGAGCAGTGATAATGTAGTGCAGTGATAATGTAGAGCAGTGATAATGTAGAGCAGTGATAATGTAGTGCAGTGATAATGTAGAGCAGTGATAATGTAGTGCAGTTATAATGCAGAACAGTCGGCTCAGTGGTGGTTCTATGCTCACTCTAAGACAGATAGTCAGGCGAAAAGCTGAAAGACTTCGGAAGGGTGAAGGTCAAGATCTTTTGAAGGTATGAATCAACATGAGTCAACAGCTACTCACACACACTGGCAGAGCACACACACTCACACAGTGCACACACACTCACACAGCACACACACACTCGCACAGCACACACACTCGCACAGCGCACACACTCACACAGTGCACACACTCACACAGTGCACACACACACTCAAAGAGCGCACACACACTCACCACAGTCCAGATAGAGTAGTAAACTGCTACTGTTCACTTTAGTGGTTTCTTGCTCCCCCCCCCCCATCCCCCCCCCCCCCCCCCCCCCCCCCCCCCCCCAACGACCCTCCAAGGAGTCCTGGCCTATCGTTCCATGTGAACACTGACCTGGCCGACAACCATGATCCCTCTTCTCCTCCTCCTTCTTCCTTTTTTCCCCTGCATCTCAGCTCTGCCAAGGCTCAGTCCTCTTCACCCTGCTACAACCCTCCTCCTCCTCCTCTCTCCTGTCTCCTCTCTCCTGTCTCCTTGTGTGGTTGGCCAATAATCACAGCTGAGGAGAGTCTGTACACCTCGCTAGTTCCCAGAAGCCACTGCAGAGCAACTGTACGGGGGGAGACAAGCGTGGTGGGGGGACGTGGGGGGATTTGGGGGGATGGGGGGGTGGGGGGACGTGGGGGGATGGGAAGTGGGGGGACGTGGCGGTGGGGGAGACAGGTGGACGAGGTGGCGTCAAATTTGAGACTGGACGTCCAACCAAGAGCCACGACGAGGATTTGCTGACATGCGTAATACTCTTTTGACATTTCTATTTCCCCGCGATCCCCAACCTTTCATTCCCCCACGGTGCACTAACGCTGTTTTCATTTAGACTCAAGCTGGTCCGACTCGCCCCTCTGAGGGGAGTCCTCTCCGTCCCTGGTGGAGCTGCTGGAGACACACGAGGACGGAGAACCATCTGGAGAAGCACTGCTGTCACATCACTGGGCCCACACACATGGGTAAGGACGTGAGACAGGGTGGGAGGTGAGACAGGGTGGGGTGTGAGACAGGATTGGGTGTGAGACAGGGTGGGGTGTGAGACAGGATTGGGTGTGAGACAGGATAGGGGTGAGACAGGATGGGGGGAGACAAGATGAGGGTGAGGCAGGGTAGTAGGGGGTGAGACAGCATGTGAGTGAGACAGTGTGAGAGTGAGACAGGGTGGGGGAGAGACAGGATGGGGGGTAAGACAGGATCCATTGTGAGAAAAGGGATTGAAACGTGACGTAAAAAGTGATTAACGTGCTCCATAAAATCAGCCACAACACACTCCACTCTGTTTAATGCCAGTGTTTACTTCAGCTGTGGGGCCTGTCTACTGCAGGAACAACCTCTGCTCTGTTTATGGTCAGCTTCAACCCTGATCAATAGCAACACTTTGTATTGTAAGCCTCCTGCAAAGATAACTGTATTGAGTTTCAACAAACTCCAAAATTCAGCGTCTGGTTGAGTTGGATAAGTGGCAATCGTAGATTTTAAATTTGTATTCTGTGTGCGGTGAATACAGGGTACTGAAGAAGATCCTAACTGTTTTGGCAAAAGTTTATTTAGCTGTTGCTTCCTAGCAACCGGAAAGGACCTAAGCCAGACCAGAACATGATTAATTGCTCATTACAACACATGGAGATCATTTAATTTAACTAATTTGTTTTTTTTCCTCCCTCTGCCTGAGGTATCGAAAGGAGCCTTTAATTATCATTGACCGTAACATTTTTATTATCTCCAAACAGATTGAGGCTATAGAAGCACAAGAACACATTAAAAGTGAGCTGGAGGTTTTTAGAAAAGCAACATTTACCATACTTGACTTAATTCTCCAGAGGAGACTTCCAGCCCCTTGAGGACTGAGGCTGGAGTTTCCGTCTGTCTTGTAACTCACCAACTCCCGCAGCGAAGGTCACCGACAGGAACCCAGGAACACACAGCAGCACGGCGTCTCTGAACGCACCCTCCTCCAGGTGACCAAGCAGGCACACGCATCACCTCAAACTGAAGACGTCTCCAAAACTGGATGCTATCAAGGTTGGTTGAGTGGCAGTTGTTGAGGGGCAGTTGTTGAGGGGCAGTTGTTGAGGGGCAGTTCTTGAGTGGCAGTTGTTGAGGGGCAGTTGTTGAGGGGCAGTTGTTGAGGGGCAGTTGTTGAGGGGCAGTTCTTAAGTGGCAGTTCTTGAGGGGCAGTTCTTGAGGGGCAGTTCTATGGGCGTATGTGAATCCCTTTTGTGAAAAGGGCTATAGAAATAAATGTTGATTTGATTGGAGTCTTTGGTAAACAGTTAGTCTCCTTATCTCAGCCCTGAAAGCAAGCTTTTGAAGAGGAGCTGGGTTAGAAATATGATGAAGTCATTTGCATGTATATGGATACAGAACGACATTGGTTATCGTAATTCATGAATATTTTCCTGTCAAAAAATAGTCTGTGATGACTCATAGTGTGTGTGTGTGTGTGTGTGTGTGCAACAAGGAGGAAAAGACAAGATGTGGAAATGCACAAACAGACAGACACACACACACACACACACACTCACACACTCACGTAAACAAGTAAAACTGGGAACTATCCAGAAATGTGTTCTTTTCGCATAGCCATGTCTTGGATTACAGTACCACCGCCAAAAAAGCATCATTACAAAACAAGCACAGCAGGAACCCATCGGAATAATGATATTGACTCATTTGACGAATCCCACAGTGGCCTTGGTAAACATATTAATACCAATCGACATTTTGGATTGTTTTCCGCTAAAAGTGGTGGAATTAAAAGGTTTGTTCTCTGTTGTCATGACGAGCCTTATAAGGAGGTGGTGATTACTAAGGCGTGCTACATGCACATATAACATATTCCTCCCCAGGAGAGATCTAGATTTAGATGCTACTGTCCAAATATGTTCAGCTGTATCTTATGGGGAAGGAAAGATTGAATTCTTTTATTTATTCTTCCCATAAATATTTCAGTTGTTATAAATATTCTTATCGTGACTGCTATATTTCATAGAGTCAACTGTATTTTTTATGAGAGGGTAAAACTTTGATGTAGTGCCGCTTGTTGTATTAATACTTTTCACACTGTTACATTCATGTGAAATGTTTAATCTTCATTCAGTGTTCAAATGACAGATTAATAGATCTTTGAAGAAAACAATTTATGGATTTAATCGTCTTATTAGTGGAGCAACAAGACAAGAGAACTGTGACAGGAATTTAACCGAATGCGTCGACCATTCCGCCTCTGTCACCCCTCCATCTACAGCACCTCTGCTTTGTGGAGTCTTGCAGCCTGAAAGACCCTTCCGTGTTGGTTGCCAAGTTTGAAGGATCACGCACATATTCGATTAGCCTGCGACCTGTGCGAATGCAAGATCAGCTATGGGCCTGCTCAGTGGGGTTCGTTACGCAGCCGTTGCGCAACCACGCAACGTTAACCCCGTCCAGTGTGAGCCAAGATGGTGAGAGCTTCTGTTATCCTAAAACCAGGATACTCAGTCTGAACTGAAGGAGTCACGGATGAAGCTGGAGGAAGAAAGAAGGAAAAAAGAAGAGAAAATCCAAACGGGAGTCAGATTTCCCAGAGGGCCGCTTGATATTTAACAGGCAGCTACTCCTGAACTTCCCTCCCATTCCTCCGCTCCCCCGCTCTCATCGCCTCTGGAACCCCGGCCAAACCCAAATCCATAAAGCCAATTTTCGTTCTTCAACGGGGTGCTTTGATGTTGAAGTTGGCATGATAACTCAAACACCACTCAGGTATCAGAATCAGGATCAGAATCAGAATGGGGGTTTATTCGCCATGCAAGATTAACAAACATAGAATTCCCTTTGGCAGGAATGAGCAGACATAGAACATATACAGGTATGTGGCATACTAATCAAATAAAAATAAAAATGAATACGATGTAAAATACACTATAGATAGGATACATATAAACAAATAATACAAATGATACAAATAATACAAGTGATGCAATAGTACAAATGATACAGGTAACGTGGAAGTACAAATAGCATAGGTATCCGAGCAGACCGGGACTGAGTGCCAGTGAACTGTTAAAGGTCCAGTTGAATGGCGTGTAACTTCGGTCTGCACGGGAGATCCCCTAAGCTGAGTTCATGAGAGCAGCAGGATCAGACCTGAGATGGTATCAGCACGACGAAGACGTTTACAACTGTTCCAAAGTTTGACAGACAGCGATGAGAAGCCTGCTCACCCCCTTCTGAAGTCATGCTTTTATAGTCATGATATTTTACCTTAACGAGGGGTGGCTTTAAACTATCGCTTCTCATGTTCTTATGCTTTAGTAAGACAAGGCTCTGTAACTCGTGTTATTATTACACGTGAAGTCATAGATTATTCTCATCCTGATAAGTTAAGTCATAGCTTTCTACGATCATAAATCATTTTATTATCACTTAAGTTATTAAAAAAGCTAGCTTCTGAGTGATTAAACAACCTTAACGATCATTTGTCATGGGACCACAGCATCATTTGTCTGGTTGTATGAAAAGCCGTGTCTGTGCAGGTGTTGCTATCTGGAAGAAGGATTTAAGGAGGAAACACAGAGAGTAAGGATATCGATCTTCAGCACATGTCTGGTAAGAAGCAGATCTGTGTGTGTGTGTTTGTCTGTGAGTGTGTGTTTGTCTGTGAGTGTGTGTTTGTCTGTGAGTGTGTGTTTGTCTGTGAGTGTGTGTTTGTCTGTGAGTGTGTGTTTGTCTGTGAGTGTGTGCTCGCAGTGTGCGCGTGTTCTTGCGGGTGGGTGTGTTTGTGTGTCCTAGCAGAGCAGCAGATTGCTGTGTAGACTAGCCGGCTGCGCGGGGCTCCAGAGGGGGGACGGTACAGAACACGTCAATAAATACTGAGGCTGTCATGTGACTTGACGTGGCGTGTGTTATTCACGGCAGGATATGAGTCATATAACAGGGCCTCTCGATGCACAGACGCACACGCACGCACACGCGCACGCACGCTCACACAAACCCCCCCCTCAGGCCTTGACTTCCTATTTTTGCTCCAAAGATCAATAGACAGACTTTTCTCCCTGCATATTTGGAGAAGCGTCGATCGAAGGCTTGATATTGATTGTGTGACTGAGAGAACTTGCTGACTGGGAAGACTGACATCTCAAACCGCCTCAGCGTCCTGCTTACTTCTCCTTCAAATCTATGTTGATGTTTTAGATTATCGTCATTTTCATAGCTGTTTCAATTTGTTCCGACCCCCCTCTCGTCCCCCCCGCCCCCGCAAACACACACGAACAAAGGTCAGTTGACACAGATAGACTTTCCCTCCTCCAGCAGGTCCGAGGGGGGCAATGTGACCCGAAACTGCTCCTGACCTCTCGGTGTTGAGAGCAAACACAGTTCGACTGCCAGCCTCCAATAAGTGGAGCGGGTGCAGTGTGGGCTCACACGGGTCGAAGTTCAAGGTTCGAATCCAGTTTGTACCGGTGTTCCCTGTGAAACGCGTTTGGCGTGCAAAGCCTCATGGGAGAATGTCAAAGGGGAGGAATGGCGTGCCACAGGAGCACCACCAGCTTGGGGAGAACGGGTTCTGAGAACCCCAAAGTTGACATGTGATGTTTTCACAAGACTTTATATGATGGTTTACTGTGTGATGTTTTCACTGGTGATCCTATCCAGGAAAACTGGATTTACAAACTCTATATGAAGGAATCAGTAACTGTTACAGGTAAAGAAAGTGGCTCAATCTGTGAGGAAGT
Source organism: Protosalanx chinensis (assembly GCA_030340685.1). Lineage (NCBI taxonomy): Eukaryota > Metazoa > Chordata > Actinopteri > Osmeriformes > Salangidae > Protosalanx > Protosalanx chinensis. The sequence goes on from CM059330.1 coordinate 11,208,812, forward strand.
TCAACAGTTCAGGAAGATCTAGAACAGGTAAGAAGTCAATAAAGTAATGTCCTAAACTAATGAGTCTCTCTCAGAGTAGCGCAGTCAAACAGACATCTCTCAGTGCCAGTGGAAAGTCAGTTCCTAGTTTTGGTGTAGCCCGTATCTTTCTAGCCAATATTGTTCCAGCTAACTTGTTCCAGCCAATAGCCTTCAGGGATTCCTCTTTGGCTTATTCAGCGAGACCCCTGTCAATCAAACTCGAGCGGATGTAAAGCGGGGATACATCAGGGGAGCTTTTTCTAATTTTTGGATGTTTCATTTGCTATGTCACTTTTTGCCGCAGAATAATAAAACAGAGAAAATTCGGTTGGTAAAACAGTTTCTCAGGCTTTCCTCAAGCATTTGACTGTAACGAATGCTTTTGAAAACAGGAGAGTAAAACGCTGTTTTCAGCGTTGAATTGTATGCCAGTGAAACTAGGGCTGATTTAGACAAGGCTTGTCAGGCTGGGAAACCAGCACTTTGAGAAACAACGTTGGGTGTATTTGATGTGAACCCCCCAGCAGCAGAGAGGCTAATGACACGCGACATAGTGTGACACAGAGAGACGTGCTAATGAACCATAAAGACCTGAATGGGCTTTTGCACACAGAGCAACCACTCTCAGCATGAAACAAGCATTTCCTCAAGCCGTGCTCATACTGTTGATGTGAAGAGAGAGCGAGAGAGAGAGAGAGAGAGAGAGAAATAAATAAAGAGTACGAGAGTGGGAGAGAGAGAGAGAAATACGAGAGTGGGAGAGAGAGAGGGGCAGGGGAATCCTAGTTTTGAAAAAAGAATTGTCCTCAGGGACAAAAGATCCTCAGCGATCTTTAGCTTGTAAAACAATCAGAGGAGTTTCAGTCGAGGCAGGCAGCAATTTGTCGGTTCTTCCTTCCTGTTTTTTATTTATTTTGATAATTGTTTTTTAATTTCCATCCTTTCTAAATGGAGATCTGCGTGTAATATGGAATGTCGTGAGTTCTAACCACCCTGAAGTCATGATAATATCCGGACAGTCTTCCATCGCTCTCATCCTGTTCCTGAGGGTTTGTGGAGATGAGGCATGGTGTCACTAAGCTCACAGTCCTCTGCTTTCCTCTCCTGATTGAAATGCTGCTGAGGCAGTGGGATTCTACAACTGTCTGAGAGAGGCCCTAACCCAGCACGTTTCCATGACGCTGCCCTCGACCGTGGAACAACGACTCGCTTGTGTTCTTCTCCCACAATGAGAGAGAGAGGTAGAAAGAGAGAGAGAGAGAGAGAGAGAGGGGAGGGAGAGAGAGAGAGAGAGAGAGAGAGGGGAGGGAGAGAGAGAGGTAGAAAGAGAGAGAGAGAGAGAGAGAGAGAGAGGGAGGGAGAGAGAGAGAGAGAGGTGAATTCCGGGAGAGAAACAGTTAATGTTAGAGAGAAATGGTAGATTAAATCAGGGAAAATGAGCAAAGAGTTCTTTGCAGGAATGCAAACCTTTAAATTACACCTGGAGATGATGATAAAATGAATTATACCAGATACCAAATTATTCCTTCCTTATGGTTCTGAGTTATCCAGCCTTCTCTCCTCATCTTCACCTTCTCTTCATCTTCTCCTCGTCTTCACCTCCATCCTCTCCTCGTCTTCACCTCCTCTCCATAGTTTTCTCCTCATCTCCCCTACAGCCTCCTCTCATCCTTCCAGCTTCTCCTGGTCTCCACCCTCCACCCTCTCCTTCCTCTCCATCATCCTGACAGCAGGCAGCATCCCTGCAGGGAGACGCTCGCTCTCTAGGTAAAATACGATAAAAGACCGAACTCTGAAAGTCGTTAATAAATTACTAAAGGACACGGCTGAACTCCGCTCTCAAAAACACTTTAGTAATTAAACAAACTCGCCAGAAAAATAGATCTCGCTGGAAAAACAGTATAACCTGTGAGGTGGTGTCACCTTAAATCATGTCCCCAGTGCAATCATCAAAAGCTTCCCACCCGGTTGGTGACCTGCCCTTAACCCCCCCCCCCTGCTGAATTTATGTTCCCCCTGGATTCCTCCGGTAGTCGTCCAGCTGGTGAGGTGTCACCCTAAATCAGGTCTCCTTAGGACTTCCTGCATGGCTCAGTCAGAGTCCTGCCCAGCAGAGCCAGTGTTCATCGCCTCTGTCACCTAGACCTGGTGGAGCTCAGGCTGGGATCAACTTCAAAGACACCCAATGGAGGATCTGTCTCTGTTTCACTCTCTTTCTATCGTACCCTCCCCCCATTGTCCTCCGCCATTCCTTCCGTAAGCTCTCTTTCGCTCTCTCTCTCTTCATCTGTTTCCATACTCTCGCTATCACTTTGTTAGAAATGTTTTTCTCTCTGTTCCCCGCTCTTTCCATCCCTATTACTCTCTTTAGTATCCAACCACACACACACACACACACACACACGCGCGTGCAGACGCGCACACACAATCATTTTTCTCATGACTTCTGACCCCTGCTGTGTCAAACACTGAGGCCTGGTGTCCTTGGTCTCTGTCAGCACCAGACTGGAGCTTGTCCAGCAGGAAAAAACAGGCCGATAAACACTCGCGTCGGATGGGGGTGCAGGACGGAGGTCAGAAAGCGCCAGCATCACGATAACCCCCTCTGCGCTGCCCCCAACCCTGAGAACGAGCAGCCTGTACTGGATAGCAGAGTTGGGTGAACTGCTATTTGCAAACACTTGGGTGTGTTTGATTTATTCGTTAATCCTGCTCTCATCTCCTCGCCATCCTGACAAGTGTTGGCTCACAATCATGTGACTAACTCAGGGGTGAATCTGTTCTCAGCAGAGGGAGAGAAGAGTGTCCATCAGCGTCTCATCCCTTCTCCTCCCCCTCTCCATCACTCCTCCCTCTCCTGTCTTCCCCTGTCTCTTTCTATTTCTCCCTCTCGCCGTCGTTTTCTCATTTCCCTCGACTTCCTTTCTCCCCTCTTTCTCTCGTTCCCTTCCTCCATCTCTCTCTCCTTCACTCCTGGGGAGTGCTTCCGCCTCAACCCTCCCATCTGGGTATTAATAGGGTGGGGTAGGGTGGGGGGGGGGTGGAGTGTGGGCTGGTGGAGACTGTCCCAAGGGGGTTCAGCTGTACAGACAGGGAGTAGCGACTGTAAATCCGCTATGTTCACACACACGGACGCGCTCACACACACACACACACACAGAAATGTATGAGTTGTACTCCATATACAGTCATTTCATACACATGCCCCCCGCAAATCCTCCCAAGTCTCACTGGAGACTGCTGGCTCAGGACACATTCTTCTGTTCCCTCTATCCTGGTCCTGAGAGAGAGAGGGGGCGAGAGAGAGGGGGCGAGAGTGAGAGAGAGAGAGAGAGAGAGGGAGTGAGAGAGAGAGGGTGAGAGAGAGAGAGGGGGAGAGAGAGAGAGAGGGGGAGAGTGAGAGAGGGGGAGAGTGAGAGAAAGAGAGGGGGGAGAGAGAGAGAGGGCGAGAGTGAGAGAGAGAGAGGGCGAGAATGAGAGAGAGAGAGAGAGAGGGCGAGAGTGAGAGAGAGGGCGAGAGTGAGAAAGAGAGGGGGAGGAGTGAGAGAAAAAGAGAGAGAGAGAGATAGAAAGGGCGAGAGAGAGAGAGAAAAAGAGAGAGAGAGAGGAAGATGGATAGAAAAAAGGGCGTTAGACTGAGTGTGTGAATGACAGAGCGAGTGTATTTGCTGTATCTTCTGAGTGCTTTCCTTTGTCACTGCCAGACCATCAAGGTGCACCAGAATGCAGCTCTAATTGACAAAGCCAGATAAATAAAGGTTCAATCACCGGAACCAGACAAAACAACCTTTCAGACAGCTTAGACAGGAACCTCTTATCTCCATGGTGACTGGCCGTTCCATCAAAGGGCCCCGCCCATCTCTGTGACAGGCAGAGCGGACAGGACAAGTGGATGAGAGGACCTTAACTTAAGGGTAATAACATCGGCTACATCCAAACATTTACCTTAGAGAGAGAGAGAGAGCGAGAGGGGAGACTGAGAGAGAGAGGAGAGAGGGTGAGAGAGAAGAGAGAGGAGAGAGACCGAGAGAGGGAGAGAGAGAGAGGAGAGAGGGTGAGAGAGAAGAGAGAGACAGAGAGGGAGAGAGAGAGGAGAGAGAGAGGAGAGAGGGTGAGAGGGAGAGGGAGAGAGAGGGTGAGAGAGAAGAGAGAGAGGAGAGCGACAGAGAGAAGGAGAGAGAGAGAGGAGAGCGGGTGAGAGAGAGGAGAGAGAGAGAGGGGGGGAGAGAGTAAGAGGAGAAAGGTTAGAGACAGGAGAGAGAGCGAAAACACACTTGCTTGTGTGTATCTATCCCGAGTGTTTCCATGATGATCAGACGGGGGTGGTTCACAGCAGACATGCCCTCCCTGTGGGCCCAAGCTCTTTGTTTTTAACGAGGACGAGACACGGGAACGCTGTTCAGATTCAACCACATTCACAGTAAATGTACTTGACAAGTAATTCCACGTAACCCATAAAGAACTTGGCATGCCGTTCTGTATCGTGTTGGTTGGAACTGTGTGGCTTCTCTCCTGTCCTCCTCTGCCCTACTCTCATCTCTTCTTCCTCTCGTTTCTCACTCTCTTCTTCTCCTGACCCCCTGTCAGCCACACCCTCTGTCAGCCACACCCCCTAGTCAGCCACACCCCCTGTCAGCCACACCCCCTGTCAGCCACACCCCCTGTCAGCCACACCCCCTGCCAGCTACTGCAGCCGACATCAACACTTTATCCAGCCTGGATCTACCCTGATACATTCCTGCATCAGTCTTGATCACCACGAATCAGCTGTTCCTCTGATCTTCACTGGTCTAACCTGGTCAGCTGTGGTCTTCTGCAATCCCACTCTGCTCTTCCGATCTTCCGATCTTGGCTCAACCCTTTAGTGAAAGTATATCATGGGGGTTCCTGTGCCAGACACTGAAGTTGCGTTAGCAGCCAAGTTGGACCTGCCCCTGTTAAGAACGTGGTTTGGGTTTTCATCTGCGCTGGAAAAGCTGGACTCTAATGCGATGTTGTGTGGTTTTTACTGTTACTGGCCAGCGGAGGCCGGAGGGGGTTGTAGTGTCGTTGTGCAAAGTCTGTGTTTCCTGTTCAGGAGTGGGTGAGAGGTCCGAGCCTTGAGTATTTCCATATGGCTGATCAGGGCTCACTGCTGATCTCAACACAGGACTGACAGCAAAGCAGTAATCAGGATTTATAGGCATGAACGTTTTGTTACGCAATGACACATTCTGATGATGTTTTTCCTCAGCACTTGAGGATGAACTGCGCAAACCAAAACACACGACGAGGACAGGATACACCATGATAAACCCTGTACATGAAAACATGTAGATACGATTTTCATGTGTCTACCTATACAACCTAGATATATGTACCTATATAGTTTGAGAGATGATGAACACGCCTCCCCTTCCTGTCCTCGGTTTCACTTCCTGCGTCGGGCTGATGGACAGAACAGGAAGATGATTCATCCCCAGATATGCACGGGGTTCTGCTTCTGACGGGGCTCGCCTCTCAGACACGCTCGCCCCTGTCTGCTGATCTGCAGATATGATTCTCCTCTGCTGCATTCTCTCTGCTCTAGTCAAAGGTTCGTTCTACAGGGAATTATCCGACTAGTGTGTGTGTGTGTGTGTGTGTTGTGTGTCTTCGTTAATCTCATGTCTCTCTCTCTCTCTCTCACCAGTATCCACACTGTGTCAGTACAGCCTGTGTGTGGTTGGCGTCGTCGGGCAGAACGTCACGTTGCCGTGCTGGTACGACAGATATTCCTGCGGGCTTCTCCCCTCGTGCTGGGGAGGGAGGCCGTGCCCAGGACCAAGTGCTCCAGCACCATCATCTCCACCAGGGGAGGCAGGGTGACGGACCGAGCCTCCCCCAGGTACGAGCTCCTGCAGCGGGATGGAAGATGGGAACGTGTCCCTGACCATCCTCCGCGCCCGGCGCAGTGACTCGGGGGTGTACGGGTGCAGAGTGGAGGTCCCAGGGTGGTTCAACGACCTCAAGATCAACATCCACCTCACCGTGGATACGGAGAGAACGACGCAAGCAACGAATCCAACCGGAAATCCGTCGCCGTGTTACCGACTCGCCAGGACCCCGTCGCCACGCCAACGTCATGGCCGAGGGACAAGGGACAAGGTAAGCTCTCGCTGGACATGAATCCGCTCAGCTGTGACCCAGATCCAACAGTGCATCTGTGGCTGAAAGAAGAAATGATCCCTTATTAGTCCCCTAATGGGGACATTTCAGAGGCGCACACATTTAATTCAATGCATTGCCGGGATTCGAACCCCCAGCGGGAATGAAACCCAGGCTTTCTGCACATGGCAGGCAAGAATCCTACCACTGAACAACCGGTGCTGCCTGATGCTGCTTTAGGAACAGCAAACTGTGCTTGGAAACACTTCGTGTTTTCAACGTCTGTCTTCTGCAGAGACACTGACGATACTGACCGTTCAGACTGACAGCTCGTCCAGCCACCAGGTAAACTGAAATATACTAATCATGTTCTGTTTATCCACAAGGAGCTTGTATAGTTCAGGGGGAATTCCTTGTAGGTTGTGATGATTCATCTTATAGTATGATGTTATGATATAATCCTATTAGATGGACGCTTGAGAGGAGGCTGGGTCAAATAATGAATTCTCTGCAGGCACAGCAAAGTTTGAACGTGTTGTTGATGCATTCAGCGAAGACGGCAGCCATCTTCCTGATTCCGCCGGTGGCAATCCTGGTCTTCATCCTGGGTAAACACAGGGCGGGGCTAATCTTAGTCTTCATCTGGGTAAACACAGGGGCGGGGCTAATCTGAGTCTTCATCCTGGGTAAACACAGGGCGGGGCTAATCTGAGTCTTCATCCTGGGTAAACACAGGGGCGGGGCTAATCTTAGTCTTCATCCTGGGTAAACACAGGGGCGGGGCTAATCTTAGTCTTCATCCTGGGTAAACACAGGGGCGGGGCTAATCTTAGTCTTCATCCTGGGTAAACACAGGGGCGGGGCTAATCTTAGTCTTCATCCTGGGTAAACACAGGGGCGGGGCTAATCTTAGTCTTCATCCTGGGTAAACACAGGGGCGGGGCTAATCTTAGTCTTCATCCTGGGTAAACACAGGGGCGGGGCTAATCTTAGTCTTCTTCCTGGGTAAACACAGGGGCGGGGCTAATCTTAGTCTTCATCCTGGGTAAACACAGGGGCGGGGCTAATCTTAGTCTTCATCCTGACCTGAGAAGCAGAAGCGAGGAGCCAAATGACCTAATGTGCGTGTGTGTCGGTGTGTGTGTTGCGTGTGTGTGCTTGTGTGTGTTTCTGTTGCGTGGGTGCCCTTCCTCTTCCAACTCAAGTGTGAAAAGTTCCACAGAACATGCTTCTCTCTGATTCCAGATGGCACAGGAAAAAAAAAAAACTCTGTTCCTGTTTGTGCGTCTGTCTGTGAACACAGAGAGACGGAGGAGACGGAGAGCTGAGAGGACATCTGGCCCGGAAGAGAACGTTTTACGACGACATCCAATCGTTTGCCAGCTATGCGAGCTTGTCCATCACTGTCACCCGTCAATCTCCGACCACGCGGCTGAGCGATGTGAGCTGTCAGTGTCCTGGGACTGAGGGACTGGAGGGTTTTCAGTGTTGTGCAGAGACAGCCTCTAGGATCATCTCTCTCTCACGCTCACAGCTACGTTGTTGGCTTCGGTAGATGTCACGCTCGTACCCTGAAGGTCGGGAGTTCAAGTGTTCACAGGTACAACATGCGCGCTTGTGTTCCCTACTTCGCAACGACGGAGAACACATTTCAAATCCTGTCTGTTTAAGGGTTTAAGGAAGAAAATATCCCCAACACGCTGAAGTTTATACATCATTGTGTAACTACATAAATACTCCACTAATGGCGCTTTTCCACCGCATGAAACACCGCAGTTCCATGGTACCTGGTACTTTTTTTACCTGGCTAGCGGGTACTTTTTTGGTACCTTCTTGCTCTAGGTATCAGGCGATCTTAAGTCGAGCTTTAAGGTGACGTCGGTAGACGGCCGGCCATTGATTGGCCAGAAAGTGTGACGAAGTCACGAGAGCGACTTAAAGCAACAGCGCCGCAGCTAATACTTATTACTATCAGATACAGTCCATTACACCAACAGTCTACAAGCTTTTTAAAAGTCAGATAAGTTACAAAAGACTAGTTCGTCAACATGGCTAAACATGGCTAAACATGGTCGCGTACAAAAAGACGTCAGGGCCTACGTCACGCCCCTTTCGCCGACGACCAGGAAGTACTTTTTGAGGTACAATTTGCGGTGGAAAACCACCCGTGTTAACTACCAAACCGAGTATAGTCGGGTAGAGTCGTGCTACATTTGCGGTGGAAAAGCGCCATAAGACTAATATACTAAGACTCTGTGTCACCAGTAGGCTAGAAACCAAAGATGTTTACTTTGATTCGCTTTCTGCAAGCCATGATTCTGGTGAACCTGGAAGTTGAGATGTTTTTGACCCCAAAGGCCTGAGACTTGCTGTACCACATCACAGCTTTGGTACGTCTACATGCTGCTGAGCCCGCAGAACCACAGCGACCCCTGGTGGACAGCAGGTGTATGACACCAAAGCGACAATACTATCGTATTGGTATTGGGATGCAATCGGTATGCTCACGGCAAAGAACTATGATATGATTTCTGATGCTTAAAGTTTGCAACTGTACATATATAACCGTGTAATACTTGTTTTTCCATTTTAATAATTTTACATGATAATATGCCACCATTAAATGGTCAGTCAACTTAAATCAGGTAGATTTGTTTTTTGTTTTTTTTTCGAAAGAAACAAGTTCGCTCCCATTTGAAATATTTTCTTCTGTTCACTCTAATGTGTGATAGGAAATAAAGTGTGTCTTAGTTGGAGCATGCTGTCCCATAAAGACACAGTGTTCACTCTCTTGACACGTGTTAAGAAAACTGCTGATACAAGCTGGTGTTGAACATCCTCACTTTCAGTGTCACTGTGAGTGGCACAGGAATTGATTGATTTATTTATTTAACAGTTTTGATCATTTAATCAAGAGATCTGAATACCCAAACAGGTTGATTCGTTTTTCTTTTTCAACACGTCAATGTTACCATGCTTCTACCAGACTCCCTGATTACCAGTAAAAACTATCCTGATGTCTCTACATCTCAGAATCAGAATTCATCACCAATTTATTCGCCATGCAAGTTACACAAACACAGAATTTACCGTGGCAGGATAGAGCAAACATAGCACATGTATGGAATTTAAATAAGAGTAAGACAAAGATAACATAGAATCAATAATAAAGATAAAACAGGATAAAATAAAGATGGGCACTAGCTGTACAGGTGGTGGATATATAACTATAGCAAGTAGGAGTGTAGAGGAGAATGGATATATATAGTACAGAGGGAGGGAGGGGGGGGTGTCTGAGTTCCTCATATTCAGCCTCTCTTGTGTGGGAGGGAAACACATTTGAGTCACGTGGCGATACCCGACAGACCGATCTATCCGTGTTGCTAAACTAATCTGCAGCACGTCCACAGCTTCCTCCCACACGGTATCTGTGAGGTGAGAGATGACCAGAGTTCAACCAATGAGGAACCAATACCAACACTGGGGCCCTTTTCATGTTATCTGGTCCTGTTGACCACATATCAGTCAATTAATCTATCGATTAACCGCTTCTTAACTTGTTATTGTATTGTGTTCTTCATCCTTATCCCCTTGTGACACTATTTGCAAATCGAGGGAGTTTAAACTTGATCCTTGCATTCCTAATCAACGTGGTGAGTGAATCTGGTCACATGACACGCACGGTTCCGTGTGATTGGCCAGAACCCTGCAGCCTCACGGTCTAATCAGGGAGGCCTTGAAAAAAGCCAGCTGAATAGTTTATCTAGTAGCTACAGTTGGTAGCGGAGGATAATCAAGGGACAAAAGCATTCCAGACCCAGCAGATATTCTCCTAAATCGGGCCGCCTCAGAACCAGGCCTCAGCACCGGGCCTCAGCACCGGGCCTCAGCACCGGGCCTCAGCACCGGGCCTCAGCACCGGGCCTCAGCACCGGGCCTCAGCACCAGGCCTCAGCACCAGGCCTCAGCACCAGGCCTCAGCACCGGGGCTGGCCGGCAGTAACATCACCAGGAGTCACATCACCCTTTTCTGCTGACGAGCCCCAGTTTCCCCCTTGTCCACATCAGCACACGACAACAGAACATGCGGACCTGCAGGGGAACCAAAACCAGGAATAGGGGAACAGGGTGCCTGGCACCCCCCATTCCGCTTCAGACAACTCTATTGATGTGCTAATAGGATGAGGGGCGAGGGGGGTGGGGGGGTGCAGGGTGCAGGGGAGGGGCGGGGGGTTGGAGGGGAGAAGGGGGGGCGTGTGAACTGAAGGAGGGGAGGGGGGGGCAGGGGGGGGGGCGGTTCATAACACTGCCTTCTGTGTGGCTGGGCTCATTCAGTGTGTTTGGGGGCAGAGCTGAGCTTGTTAAGAGAACAGAGAGGGCGCCGTGGCAAATAGGGAGAGCGAGAGAGAAAGGGAGGGAGTGTACGAGTAAGAGAGAGAAACAGAGAGAGAAGTGAAGAGAGAGAGAGAAGGGGAGGGAAGAAGAGAGAGGGACAGAGAGAAGCAGAGGGAGAGAAAGAGGGAGGAAGAGAGAGGGGGAGAGAGGGTAGCGGTGAGACAGACACAAGCCCTCACACAGGATCATGGCAGCCTCGTTCATCCGACTGCTCTGGGCTCTCCTTGTGTTGCTTCTCCACGGTAAGGCGCTCTCTAAACTACCACAGACCTGGACAAGAGGCGCTCAGTTTCCAAGCCGTCTGTTCTCTGAATGCAAACATTACTGCTGATGAAACCATCTGTTTCACACGATCTGACGATGTCCATTTGGTTTGTGGTTTTGGTCGGTTTGAGCTGTTGATGAAAGAGATGAGTTGTTGGTTCGTTAGTTTGCAGTGTAGGGCACCTTTATATACAGGTTGTATTCTCGTGTGGGTACTTCTCAGGATTCCTGGTGAAAGTCCAAACGAGGAGATAGACTTTTTACGCAGATACGCTCAGTGACCGTTTGATTGAAGGCCGTGAGGCAGATTGTTCTGGCGTCGAACACAGACTCATCCAACGCCTCCACCTGCTTGTTGTTGTTGCTTATCAGTCTGCTGAGGTGTTTTTTTGTTTTTGTTACAGGCTCTGGCTTGTATTCTTTTTTTTCTCCTCGAAAATCTATTTGTGTTTTCCCAATTCCAGAAGGCTTGTGCGCCGATAAATTTGCTTTGTCGTGTTGCCTCGGTGGGCACTGTCCTGCCAAAGAGTTTCCCCGAGGGGATTAATGAAGTATTCTGAATCTGAATCTGAAATTTCGTTACCCCTGGACATCTGGAAACATCTGACGACCGTGTGGCTGAAACTCAGGGCAGCTAGCAGACATGGCGCCGAGGTTCAGAACTAACATTAGAGCGGGGAAAGGAAGCGAGGCGATAGGAAACGGCCACCATGGCAGAAAATAACCTTGAGTTTCACCAGTCTCACGAAGAAGAGCTTCACGTTTGGAGACGAGCTGCGATTGGCTGAGCGAACAGCCGCACGATCCTCAGATCAGATGAATGTCCTCACCAGTCTCCAGGAACGCAGGCTTTCCCTGACAAAGTAACCACTGACCGGAAACATGGACGCATAATATAGGAGTCAGGATCATCCATGTTGGTTACCGTCCCGCTCTCTGCATTTCCTCATCTTGTCTCCGCGACGACAGGTCGGAGCGACGCGGATCTGATCGTCCAAGGTCTGGTCGGCCGGGACGTGACCCTGACCTGCCAGTACGACGTGGCGTACTACGGCACGCTGGCCGTCTGCTGGGGCAAAGGTCCGATCCCGAACAGCGGCTGCGGGGACGAGCTGATCCGCTCGGACGGCGTGGTGGTGACGAGCCGAGCGTCGGAGCGCTACGTGCTGAGCGGCGACCTGAGGGGCGGGCGACGTGTCGCTCACCGTCCGGCAGCTGAACGAGGCCGACGCCGGGACGTACGGTTGCCGCGTCGACATCCCCGGCTGGTTCAACGACCACAAGCACCACACCAAGCTGATGGTGGCTCCAGGTGGGGGGGGGGGGGGGGTTCATTTCTCTCAGGGACTTTAACGTTGCTGTTTCCCTCCCATCACACCTTTCTCCTCCTCTCTCCTCCCCCCTCGTCTCTCTCTCCCCCTGTCTCCCTCCCTACCTGGCCTCTTCCCTCCCCCTCCCCCCACTCCAGGTCCTCCGGACCCAGCCAGGCTGCAGCTGAGGGAGAGGAGGAGCAGGTCTCTGACGCTGTCCTGGACCCCTGGTTTCCACGGCGGCAGCCCTCTCACTGGCTACACGCTGGAACACAAGAACATCACAGGTCAGAGGAAACTCATTAACCATGCAGGATGAGCCTGTTGCTTCTGTGTGCAGGACTGTCAGATAGCAGGCCAGACGGGATGATATCGATAAATAAAGTCATTTAGAGCAGACGCTCTTATCCAGAGCAACTCTCAGCAAGTGCAGGGACATTCTCCCCGAGGTAAGTAGGGTGACGTGCCTTGCCCGAGGACACAACATCACATAGCCACAGCCGGGAATCGAACTCACAACCTTCTGATCATGAGCTCAACGCCTTAACCGCTGAGCCGCCTGCCTCCCTGATATTCTGACAGATGTGACTTGCTTGAATATTTCTTTGGTCCGAACGACTAAACCTGCCCACGATCACCTCTTGACCCCTGACCGCCCCTGACCCCCCCTGACCCCCCCTGACCCCCCCTGACCCCCCCTGACCCCCCCTGCCTCCTGCAGACTCCTGGTCCTCAGCCTCCAGGATGAGCATCGCCCCCCAGCTGACCCGAGCCAGCCTGTCGAACCTGCAGCCCTTCACCACGTACAGCCTGCGCCTGGTCTCTCTGAACGGTGTGGGCCCCGGCCCCCCCAGCAACACCCTCACCATCACCACCAGCGAGGAAGGTAGCCCACACACCACCTGCACTCACACTGACTTCTGTTTGGTGGGTTATTAATACACATCTGTAGCATCAGCATCTGGTTTAGAAGAATCACGGACGATTGTTTGAGGACTCAAAGGAATCAGAATCAGAATCCGAATGGGGGTTTATTCGCTATGCAAGATTAACAAACATAGAATTCACTGTGGCAGAAATGAGCAAACATAGAACATATATGTGGCATACTACAATAAAATGAATACAATGTCAAATACACTTCAAATATGATACAAATAACAAATAATACAAACGATAAACAGTGACCTTTGACCTTCCCGACACCCCCTCCTCCCCCTGCAGTTCCGGGTGGCCCCCCCCTGGACGTCCAGCTGGGGGCTCAGTCCTCCAGCAGCCTGGAGATATCCTGGAGGGTACGACGTCTCCTCCGCACGCCTTCAGCGGCGGTCACACCCGCAGAGCGATGGCGTCTGATGATGATGTGTGTGTGTGTGGGGTGGTCATTTCTGTGTTTCCATCCCTTCCCCCACCCCCACCCTCCAGCCTCCCAGAAAGGACCTCCATCACGGCATGATCCAGCGCTACATCGTTGGGCTACAGGGTGCACGAGGAGCCCATCTCCTCCCAGCCCTGGAGCAGCCAGACCGTGTTCTACACAGGTCGCAGGCAGAAGCTGCTTCTGGAGAACCTCCAGACCGCCACGCTATACCAGGTGACGGTCCAGGCTGTGAACGGAGAGGGTCCGGGTCCCACCTCCCCCCAGATGGTCTGCTCCACCCTGGAGGACGGTGAGAGGGCGCGCCGGGCGATGGTCCAGTACCTTCCACTATAGCATTCAGAAGCATAGCTGTTTGCGGAGGGTGATTGTTGGGG
>CM059330.1:11223182-11363182 GCA_030340685.1 Protosalanx chinensis
CATAAGGGAGGAGGATACAGTTACTCAGTGGAATCGACCTTGTCTGAAATGTGATCTCTGCCAGAATGATCTTAAGCTTTTTTGTTGTTGTCATTTAACAGTGTTGCACAGAACATTCCCCCTGATGCAGGTAGGAGTGAAGTGCCTTTACCTCAAAGCCTTTCTCCACCACCCCAGAGCCAATAACATGATCTAGTTACCCCAAAACCTTGACCTTTGAACTTTCGGCCATCTTTGATGACCTCCGAGTGGTTGGAGAGAGGACGACACAACAAGCTCCCCTTCTCACAACACCCTCATCATCGCTGGAAACTACGGATCACTGCAGGGGACAATCAGAGCTCCACACACTACAGCCCCCCCCCCCCCGACTTCCAATCAGAAAAGTAACCCTCCTGCCCTCCAGCACAGCACTGGTTGAACACTCTTTGAATCTGAGGATTTCCAGTCGCTTTGGAAGTCGGATAGAGGCAGTAATTGGTGTTTGGTGGTCGTGCGCCACAGTTCTGAAGGTGGGTTTGATTGTAGGCGTCAGATGCCCAGATGGGGTTTGGCCACTTGGATCAAGAAAGACTGCAGTTTAGATGTTGTTATCCTTTCATCCAGTGTGAATGAGCCAGACGAGCTGTGATTGCAGCTTTGATGCAGGAGAGACTCTGGAGGAAGTCTCCCCTCCTACGCTCTCTCAGGCTTTTCTACATTTGCTACAGGTGAGTCAGGTGGCTCAGCGGTTAAGGCGTTGGGCTCATGAACGGAAGGTTCTGAGTTTGATTCCTGGCTATGTGATGTTGTGTCCTTGGGCAAAGCATTTCTCCCAGCTTGCCTCGGGGGGAATGTCCCTGTACTTGCTGTAATTCGCTTTGGATAAAAGCGTCTGCTAAAGGATTAAATGTAAATTTCCTCTCAGAGATCTCTTTTCCTGAGTGTTTAGGTTGAACCTCTGCCGTTTATTTCTCCGTACATTCTGTATGAACAGGGTTGGATTCGCTTATTAGACAGTGTATCAGGTTCTTATTGATGAGTGTAACCTTTCTTATCCAGGGATATAAGGCTTTTATTCTATCATGTCAACAATGAGGCAGAACAAACCAACGTTGACTAATATGCAGTATATTTTCTTTTTGAGAGAAACACACTTTGGGCTTGTAGCTCCATTACCACGCTCTAGGATGGCATTTTGATATGGGGTTTTTGTCACACGGCTGTTTTCATTTAATCAGTCAAAGAATGCTCCAATTATCTGGAGGAAAGGGGAACATGTGTGAGTGAGAGCGGGTGGTGTGTGTGTGTGTGTGTAAGAGAGAGAGCGTGCAGCCTGTTTGAGAGCAGGTAGTGTGTGTGTGTGTGTGTGTGTGTGTGTGTGTGTGTGTGTGTGCGTGTGTGTGTGAGAGATTGTGTGTGTGTGCGTGCGTGCGTGTGAGAAAGAGCGTGCGGCGTGTTTGAGCGCGGGTTGTGTGTGCAGTGTGAGAGAGTGTGTGTGCAGTGTGTAATAAAGTGTGTCACTCACTTATCCTGTAAGATATGATGGTTGCCAAATCGTGCATTCCTCCGCACAGTCAGATAGATCACATATGGGCCATATTGCTCTTCATAAATAACATAAATCCAAGGTACTCTCTCCACAAATTACAGTGCCTGCTTTCCCTCGCTACCTCTCCCTCCCTCCCTCCCTCCAGACCTGCTGGTCAGCTATATGGACACTTCTATTGATCTCAGCTATATCTGTAGGCTGAATCCATCTTTCAGAAGGAGATAGACACAGTCTCAGAAGTTTCTCTCCGATTAGGTTAAAAGCAAATTACCTGTCAACGGTAAAGTTATGTGATCTGCTGAATACTGTTATGGAGGACACTGCAGATGGCAGGCAGTATGTTCCAGATCTCATCTCAACACCAATAGAACATGTATGGTAGGGATTCATAGTTCTGCTAGGTCTAGGGACTCATTTTTTACTTCAGTGCAGCAGTGTCGTTAAAACCTAGGATGCTTTATGGTACCACGGGGGTCACGGCTATAATCTCCCCGACCCAGGAGAGCTGCTGGGGGCTTGTGCCCAGTTCAGCTGCCCCTCAGAGGCCATGGAAGTCAATCATCTAATGGTGTGGATGGAGCAACCCACCACATTAAACTGTCCAGTCGGCGTTTTTAAGAGTGTGTGCGTATGGATGTGTGCATATGTGTGGGTGGGTTTGTAGGTGTGTGTGTGTGTGTTGGGTGTGAGCCAGGTCATTACCTTCTCTACCACATTGCATTATCTGATGGTCTTGCTCAACTCCAGCTGTTATACTTCATCACACACACACTCACTTACACACACACACACACTCCATTCGATGAAGGCTGGGTCGTCTGTCACTCTGATTGAGGCTCTACGGATGTTGTCAAGGTCAACCTGGGATCAAACAGGACCTATATCAACTAAGTGATGATCTGTGCTACCTCCTCCTCCATTCTCCCTCTTCCTTTCACTCCTCTCCTCCTCCTCCCTTCTGCCATCTTCCTCCTCCCCCCTTGACTCACCCCTGTATGATATAAATGGTGCTGTGGAAAGAGCCAGGCTTGCATTTTGCACAGCGAGGGCAGAAATCACCTCCTGACCATCTGCTCACATCCAGCAGGTTTTATATTGATGTGATGCAGGCGGTCAGAAGAAGAGAGCAAGGGCTTTTTAATGGTGTGGGCTGGAACTGCCATCCCGGGGAGATCGTCAGATAACTCATCCAGACTGACAGGGAGGTGGAGAGAGGGAGGCTGGGGGAGGTCGGGGAAAGGGGGGGAGACGAAGTGAGAACATTCGAATGTGGACCAATGGGAGGTTTGAAAAGGAAAAGTTAGGTGACCGTACACTCAAGTGGTGAAAGAGAGAGAGAGAGAGAGACAGAGAGAGACAGAGAGAGAGACAGAGAGAGAGACAGTGAGAGAGAGACAGAGAGACAGAAAGACAGAGAGAGAGAGAAACAGAGAGAGAGAGAGCAGAGAGAGACAGAAAGACAGAGAGAGAGAGAGAGCAGAGAGAGAGATATAAAGACAGAGACAGACAGAGAGAGAGAGAGAGAGCAGAGAGAGACAGAAAGACACAGAGAGAGAGAGAGACAGAAAGACAGAGAGAGAGAGAGAGAGCAGAGAGAGAGATATAAAGACAGAGACAGACAGAGAGAGAGAGAGAGAGAGAGCAGAGAGAGAGATATATAAAGACAGAGACAGACAGAGAGACAGAGAGAGAGAGAGCAGAGAGAGAGATATAAAGACAGAGAGAGAGAGAGAGAGAGAGAGAGAGAGAGAGAGAGAGCAGAGAGAGATATATAAAGACAGAGAGACAGAGAGAGAGAGAGAGAGAGAGCAGAGAGAGAGATATAAAGACAGAGAGAGAGAGAGAGAGCTCTAGCGTGAGAAAGCTCTGCGCTAACATGAGACTTTCTCCGCAGATCTTCTCCCACTGTGGAGGAAACATCTGGTCTGAGTCTCAACAAACCAGTGATGACGGACAGGTCCATGTTGTCCCGGACGACGCAGGAACAAGCTTAGACCTGTCAGGTTCCTAAAGCTCCTGGGCTCTTCTGCTCTCCTTTCGGGCTGTGGCAGCTCACAGGAAGTGAACGCAGCCCCGTCAGGGGTGTCATGGTCCTGGCTAAGGAGCTGTGACGCGCCGGCCTGGAACGTTCCGGATGTTTTCACAATCTGCGGAGGCATGAGGAACACGTGCCTAAGTGCAACAGGGAAGGGGGAAAATCGTTGGTAATGACAACGATTTGGCCACAGAGCCCCTTATGCTGCAGGGGTGTTAAATTACTTAATTGATGGTTGAGAATTTAGATAAGGAGAAGGAGGAAGGGCGGGGGGGAGGGGGGGGGGGCGTTCAACAATGCGGATTGTCCAAGTGGTTCGTAATGCTGCCTCGGCACCCAGGGAAATGACTTCTAACCGAAGTTCTAAACGCCTGACTCAGCTTACACTTGATTGGTCCCCTCAGGAGGTTAGCGTGGCGTTCACTCCCCCCCCCCCCCCCACACCCCCCCCCCCCCCCCCACACACACCCCTCGTTCTATATCTGCTGTCACCTTCAGAAAGAGAGCAACATGGGGACAATCAACAGCAGCCTGTCTGCACAGAAAGAGAGGGGAAGGGAAAGACAAACAGAAAGACATGATAGAGGACAGAGAACTGAGATAGAGAGAGAGAGATGGAGAGCATTAACCTCTTATATAAGGTAGACACCATATCAGAGGGAAGCTGTTCATTCTAGAAAGATTCTCCTAAAAGAGAATCTGAAAACAGTTCAGACACAGGAGAAGCTTGTTGATGGATTCATGGTCTGGATAAGATACTGTGAGGAAGCTGTGCGCTGGCCCCTACACACGCTGCTCTGTCTGGGCCTGGCCTACCCCCAGCCTGGCCAGCCCCCAGCCTGGCCTACCCCCACCCTGGCCTACCCCCAGCCAGGCCTACCCCCAGCCTGGCCTACCCCCACCCTGGCCTACCCCCAGCCTGGCCAGCCCCCAGCCAGGCCTACCCCCAGCTTGGCCTACCCCCAGCCTGACCAGCCCCCAGCCAGGCCTACCCCCAGCCTGGCCTACCCCCACCCTGGCCTACCCCCAGCCTGGCCAGCCCCCAGCCAGGCCTACCCCCAGCCTGGCCTACCCCCAGCCTGGCCTATCCCCAGCCTGGCCAGCCCCCAGCCAGGCCTACCACCAGCCTGTCCTTCCCCCAGCCTGGCCTACCCCCAGCCAGGCCTCCCCCCAGCCTGGCCTACCCCCAGCTGGGCCCAGCCTGGCCTACCCCCAGCCAGGCCTACCCCCAGCCTGTCCTTCCCCCAGCTGGGCCCAGCCTGGCTGAGGAAAGCTGGAGGCTGACTGTAGGTGCGTGCCATTAACTGAAGTCCATGGAGAATTATGACTGCAGAGAGAGTGAGGTGTGGGAGGCTAACACACACACACATACTCATTTACAAACCATCACTCGTGCTCTCATTCACAAACACACACACACACACACACAGGTAATTCCTACTCCACATAATCAAACTAACTCTCTCTCTCTCTTGCTCTCTCTCTCTCTCTCTTGCTCTCTCTCACTCTCTCTTGCTCTCTCTCACTCTCTCTCTCTCTCTTGCTCTCTCTCTATATATATCTAATCTCTCTCTCTCTCTCGTGCTCTCTCTCTCTCTCTCTCTTGCTCTCTCTCACTCTCTCTCACTCTCTCTTCCTCTCTCTCACTCTCTCTCACTCTCTCTTGCTCTCTCTCTCTCTCTCTCTTGCTCTCTCTCTATATATATCTAATCTCTCTCTCTCTCTCGTGCTCTCTCTCTCTCTCTTGCTCTCTCTCACTCTCTCTCACTCTCTCTTGCTCTCTCTCTCTCTCTCTCTTGCTCTCTCTCTATATATATCTAATCTCTCTCTCTCTTGCTCTCTCTCTCGCTCTCTCTCTCTTGCTCTCTCTCTATCTCTCTCTCTATATATATATATATATATATATATATATCTCTCTCTCACACACACAAGCAAGTTCTCTGTACTCAACTGCACACATATGGATGTCATTGATCTGGAGTTCAGTCACAAGCCTCCAGACACAGTCCAGTCTGTAAACCCGGAATAAAGGGATTTCTGGACCAGAAGGTAATAAACAACGACAGCAAACTCTACACAGTGCCAAGCAACGAATCTAGAAGTGGTTCCCATTTCTTTGAGGGTTGTGCCATTCAGGACATTGCCATTCGTGGATGGAATATACAGCGTGACGATCTGACTGTAGCCCCCCCTCCCCGGCCCCCCGACCCTCCCCCAGGTGGACCTGGGCGTGTGCCAACTCTGTCCACGATGTCTGAGTCACGCTTTTAGGACAGGCTGAAATTGATTTCCTCTCCTCGGGTCCGTGTGACCATGTGATGTTTCCTAATCATGCTCCGGGCTCAGAACACGTGTCAGATTCATCTGAGCTCTCTAGATGTGTGTGTGTGTGTGTTCAGGTTGGAATGCAGAAAAATTGAAAATTTTATCAAATACACAAGGGGACTTTACGTGGAGACAGAAAGAAAATGAGAGAGGACATAAAATAATTAAATGGTACAAAAAAAAATAAGGTAAATGGTAAATTAAATTAAATGGTAAAAGATTCAAGGTAATATAAAGAGAATAAAGAGACAGAGAGGCGCGGTGAGGAATGGTAGTATTATGCTTGTACTTTTTTTAATCATCTAATCAGATCCACCATCTAATTACTGTTCCTACCAACCGTGGACCTTATATGGGCATATTTACAGAGCAGCACAACATCTGCAGCCCGGTTCTGCACCAGATCGACCTGTTCTGGTTCTGGCTGTCCGTCCAGGCAGTCGTGGCCCAGAGTTGGGCTGTGTGTGGTCCAGGAGACAACATCTGTCCCTCAGAGAGCAGGAAACAGCAACACATGATCTCTCTCCTGAGGATCAGGCTCATCAGGGGGAGTAAATACAAGCACCACAAGTGTTTCCAGGTTCAGGTGGGGCACCAGGCATTTAAAATGCCTCCTTAGCTACATGGGGTGCGTTGGATTCGCTTCACCCAGAGCCGGGGAAAAGATTGAGCAATCAAGCTGTGTAAACGGTGAATTGCGAAGATGATAAATCCGCGGTGGGTCTCTGCGCTGAAGAGCCCCAGCTGTGGATCGCCATGCAAAGCAGGTTCGGAGTGAGCGGATCCATCTTCATCCTCCTCATCCTCCTCACGCTTGAAAACACAGACTAATGCCTGGTTATCATATGCATGAGGGAGTCGGAGAGCCTCTCTGCCCCCTTCAACCTCCTCCAGCCAGCTAATTAACGGAGAACGGCTCGGCTGCAGAAGCTTGTTATGACGCTCGCTCTGCCCCTGGTTTTTGGGCCCTTTGTTTAACTCACACAATCACACAGAGCGACAGAGAGAGAGAAGAGGCACTCAGGTCCTGTGGTGTTAACAGATCGGTTTTTCTGACAGCTAATTTCATGCTTCGTTCTGTGCTCGACGTTCTGTTTCAAGGTGGGGTCGTGGGTCGGCGCCACCTGTAGCTAGCGGTTACTATGGGGACAGGTTGGGATGGGTGGAGCAGAGAGCAGCTGGCATATGACTTAATTATACCGTGTCATCACCGCGGCGACGGACATGTGAAAATGGGAACGAGAAACAGGCAGAGGAGGAAAAATTCATCCCCTCAACTCCTCACCCCTGACCTCCTAACCTCCTCACCCCTCACCCCTGACCCCTGACCTCCTCACCCCTCACCCCTGACCTCCTCACCCCTCACCCTGGACCTCTGGGGGTTATCGACAGGGAGAACGTCCTCCTCTCCTGGATACGGTTCTGGAGCCTTAAAGCTCTGCAGGTATGCAGAGAAATCCAGGGTCCTCATTAAAATCTGCATTCCATGAACTCAGGCAGCGCTGAACGAGGAGAGACCTGCCAGGAGCGAGCAGCCGCGGTTCCCTCACTCCTCCACGCTTCGCTACATTTAGGGGCTTTTTTCCTCGGGCCGCAAACCCCAAGAGCCTGGATCTGCAGAGCCCGGGCTGGGGAGGAAGGGAGCCTGCGTGGGGCTGATAGTGTTCAGAACAGCTTGGCTGTAATTGTTCCCTCAAAAGGATGTTGGATTCAAGGCCAAAACTAAAATTCACTGTCCATCCGTCATGGACTTCACTGGACAGGAACAACTTGGTTCCATGGTTAGTGTGTTTTCGTTCTCTTTATCCTGGACAACCTCCCCCAGGTAACGCTTAACATTAAGCTGCTGCACTCTCAAAGTCTGCGAACGATTATGCTTCACTGATCCGCAATGACTTTAAATATGAAATATGAATACTAAATGTTAAATACACTGACAATTTTTCACTCTTGCATGGCCGTGATGTAGACCTCACACCACGACGCAAAGCGTCCAAAAGTTTCAAAGATTATAATAAAAGGACATCGTGTGTTCTCCTTGTTCAAACTCTGTTTCACCTTCTGATCCTGAGGACTCTGGACCAATCGTAAGCCTCCCACGGCTGTGGTGGCCGTCTCCACCAATCACAAACCTCCTCCTCCAGACCAGCGGTAAGAGACAGCCCTCCTATTCTTCTGGCAGTTCCTGGCACCAGGCACTTGACAAACAGACAGAAAAAAAACGAACAATGTTATTTCAGTTCTGAAGGTTTTCCATCTAATGGGAAGCCCAGAAAATTAGACTATAAAACCCTGCACTAAAAACTTACTTAGGATATGAAGAAATGAAACCTAGCAAGATTTATTTATGAAAACATTTCATATTACCTAGACTGTAGAGGGGCCTTCATGCTGGATAGAGAGATTGAGAGGGTATCTCTGGAATGAAGACTCTAAACACCAAGTTGGACCATGATGGATCTCATGGAAAACCTGAAACATTCACAGGTAGAACAGTGATCCTACACGATCTTAACAGGCACGTTGACACTAGATTAATTTAGAGATCCTGGAATCAAAAACAAATAATGGATTTTAGGGGAACTGAAATGCGCCACGGGCTTCTTGGGTGCGCATGCTCAGCGGTATGCGTGTGTATTGGACACGTTATTCTAGGTTATTCTAGCCTGCAGTGAGATCGGAGCTGTCTAACCCTACCTCAGGCATTTAGGCTTCCCAAAACACACTGAAAGCAGTAGACTACTTATGGGCATGTGCATCCACTCAGGCAGTTGTAAATCCCTTTCACATGCAGCCTTGCAGGTTCAAACTGGGTTCAATTGGAGACTATTAGTATGCACCTGGTACTGTTCCCTTGTCGAGAGAGAAAATAACAATTTGCAGTCAATTAAAAACAAAGAACGAACAGTTTTGGGATGACTACACATATAAAATCAGCACATTCTTGCTTAAAGGGCTTTTCTCTTGGAGTTAAGTCATTTCTCAGGCTGAGAAGAGAGAACTAGTCCCGCTATACAGTGAATGGATGAGAGGTTGTCTCGAGTTATACAGTTAAATGCCAGCAGAGTCTGCTTATACCCATTTTAAAAGAAGCTCCCAAATGACGCACAACCTTTTAAAACGTCCCAGGATCAAAACACCACATTCAGGTTTTAGTGGCAGCGATCAGCTTGCGTGCGTAAAGTTCCAAACAGTCTAAAAACACACACGCGCTCTGCGCATGCAGAGTTCATCGGAACTGCGGGTATTCTGGCCGGTGGTGACGTCACCCGAGTCAAATAGCAAGTTTACTTTACTGGTTATAGTCACCCTGAAACTGTGGTTCATTTGTTTGGGCACTGCCCATTTGTAAGAACATTTTGGCAGAATGTTTGTGATTTTATTTCAGTGAATATTGATGACCAATTTATTTTGATGTGGAAACACTTAGTATTCGGCATTTTAGAGGATTGTGGAGATAATCGCGATCAGGTTTATTTGATACATTTTATTATATTGATGCCAAAATTCTATATTCGCAAATGTAAGTTTATATGTAAAAAGCCTTGTTATATTTCATTTCAGAAAGACATTGAACATTATTTTATATCAATAAGGTTTTTCAATGAAACAAAAAGCAATGAAAACCCTGAGGACCTGTAGGCTTTTCAAAAAATTTCTTTAATTTACAGTAAGCACCCCCTAGTGTACGTATGTTGTTATATATTTTTATTTTGTATACTCAAAGGTTTGTAATAATGTGTATGTGTAATAATGTAATTTTGTGTTAATAAAGATTCACGGTTCTATCAACAAACCATAATTTTTTTACTGGTTATAGTGTCACACAGTCAAACTGCAGGCTGAACCAACAAGATAGCCCGCCTCTGAGCGCGCAGGGGGTTTGGGTACAGAGCAAGGGGGAAGGGGGAAGGGAGGAAGGGGGGGTCGTTGCTCCCTCTTCAGTATTCAACAGAGCACGCTGTCCAGAGGGAGGGAGCCAGCGAGGCAGGCGCGCTGAGGGAGCCAGATCCGCATGAAGTCGCTCCGTGTTCCGTGCGAGTTGTTTATTAGCGCACGGAAAGGCACTTTTACGCACGATGGAAACTGAAGACTTCATAACCGATGCGTGTCAACATGTTGCCTGCTGATAGTTCAGCGATACCACATTGATTTTGGCATGCTGGTGCTTGTTTTTCGCCTGTTGCAGCTGCAAGTGATTTGAAAACCTGCTATGGAGGACCTGCTCAGTCAAGATGAATCTGAGCACTGACGATGCGGCAAACTTCTGGAATCACGGTTCTTCGGACCTTATCGACGGAACTCAGCTGGGGGGGGCCCCGTCACCCTCCCCGGGGTCAAACCTCTCCACCAACTCAACGGGGAACCGAACCGTGGTGGATGAAGTGGATCTCACCCGTGCCATCCCTCTCGGGCTGGTCCTGGGCGCCTTCATCGTGTTCGCCATCGTGGGCAACATCCTCGTCATCCTCTCGGTGGTGTGTCACCGACACCTTAGGACACCGACCAACTACTTCATCATCAACCTGGCGATCGCTGACCTGCTCCTGGGCACCACGGTGCTGCCCGTGTCCGCCACCCTGGAGATCCTCAACCGCTGGGTGTTCGGACGGATCTTCTGTGACATCTGGGCGGCAGTGGACGTGCTGTGCTGCACGGCGTCCATCATGAGCCTGTGCGTCATCTCCATAGACCGGTACATCGGGGTGAGCCACCCGCTGCAGTACCCGGGCATAGTGACTGAGAAGCGGGCCTTGCTGGCCATGCTGGGGGTCTGGGTCTTGTCCACGGTCATATCCATCGGGCCGCTGCTCGGGTGGAAGCAGCCGCCGTCACCGGACGAGACCGTGTGCCTGATCACCGAGGAGCCGTTTTACGCGCTGTTCTCCTCGCTCGGCTCCTTCTACATCCCGTTAGTGGTGATCTTGGCCATGTACTGCCGGGTGTACATCGTGGCCAAGCGGACCACGAAGAACCTGGAGGCCGGGGTGATGCGCGAGAGGATGGACTCCGGCGAGCTCACGCTCAGGATCCACAAGGGTTCCCAAATGCACGAGGACGGTGGAAGCGGAACCGCGAAGAGGAACCAGACGCGCAGCTCGCTGACGGTGAAACTTCTCAAGTTCTCCCGGGAGAAGAAAGCGGCCAAAACGTTGGGGGTGGTGGTGGGCATGTTCACACTGTGCTGGCTGCCCTTCTTCCTCGCCCTGCCCATCGGTAAGTCCTTCTGACATGTTATCTAACTTTATACAACAACACCTCTGCAAAAACCTCTACGTCAATCAGTATATTTTAGAACAAAGAGAAATCATTTGTGCGTATATTTTGTATAATGTCTTTATATACGTAATGCCATCGGTAAGTGTCTCTGCTGGTGGTTGGAAGGGGAAGGGGTTTGTCATTATGATGAGGACGTGAGCGTTAGTGTCGCTTAGGGACCATCCATAAGCCTGCAGCTGAATAAATCACTCCCTCTAACTGGCAGTGGTGGAGGCTGGAGGACAGAGCTATGGCCACTCTAGTCATCTACTGGCTGATTCATCACCCACCGTTCTGGGGAGCCGTGATGTGGTTTCACTGGTAGCCTTCACTGGTACAGCTTTGACAGGATAAATGAAACGGTTACCTGGTGTCTGTGTGTGTGTGTTTGGTTGTGCGTTTCTGTGCACGTGTGTGTTGCGGCTACGTTACATCTGTTTCTAATCACCCCCTGTTCTGGAATGAGAACATCCCACAAGTTCAGGAACGACCCCGGAGCCAGAATTGGGATGATCTTTGTTCTAAAAGGGAACGGTTCCTTTCGTCAGTTTAATTCGTCTTCTAGGACAAACCGCATGACTTCAAACTGTTGAAGTTTGTCCACCGCAGGGTAGACGAACCCAGGCTCACTCCCAGAACACCCCCCCCACCCCCCCCCCCCCCCACACACACACACACACACACACCCCCCCCCCACCCACTTGTGCAACCTGTGTTTTGGCTCTTCAGTGAGGATGACTGGGTGTCCAGACAGACTAGCTGTGTGTTCTCAGACAGGGCTATTCTCAGTTGTCAGGAGACATACTGTGGCTCCATCCATATTTCCCAGGGTCTTAACCAGTCTTAACCAGTATTGACTAGTCTTAGCCCAGTCTTAAGCAGTCTTGACCAGTCTTAGCCGGAGAACATCTTGTGCTGGTTGGATTCAAACAGAGCCTTCAGGCTCCTCGGAAGAAGAGAAAGCTTTAAAGTTAATAGTCTTTTTAAATATAATCTACATATTTAGTAAATCCCCCCCCCCCCCACACACACACACACATCTACTTGCACTGGGTACAGACAGTAGAAGACTCGACCCCCTGTCCTTCTCCCGCCCCCCTCAGCTTCTAAAGCGTGGCAGAGGAAATGAAAAAAGTGTAGAGAAATGCTTGAGAAAAGCTCTCCTCCTCATCCACTTGATTCATCTCTATTAGCCGTGTTGCCTTAGGCTCCTTTGTGCAGGATGATCGCATGATCTCATGTGCATCCGTAGGATTTGACAGCCTTTGGAAATCTTCATCTCGTCTGTTAATGTGCGTCCTCATTCCACCCTGCTTCTCTGTCCTTAAAAAAGCCTGTGATTGTTTGTGTGTGTGTGTGGGTGTGTGTGTGTGTGCGCGTGTGTGTGTGGGTGGGTGGGAACATGAAGATAGGCCCTGGCCAGCCGCCACGCCTCATCAAACATGCACGTCCGTCTACACACACACATATATAAACACACATAAACGTACACATACACACACACATATACATGCACTCATACACAAAAACATATTCCATTTAGGCATGCATGCACCACAAATCCCACACACACACACACACTCATAGAAGGTTATTATTTTAGATACATAGCTTTCGTTCCTTAGCAGGCCAAGGTCGCGATATAAGGTCGTACAGCAGGAGATTCCTCCGCCCTGAGGAACACTTAATGAGATACCAGAGAGAACTGAAACTCTGGGAAAGTTCTGGAGGTCTGGACCAGGGTTCTACAGCGTTCTATCCCAAGGAGGAGGAAGGAGAGGGAAGCAGGGAGGTCGGAGAGGAAGAGGAAGAGGAGAAGGAGGAAGAGAAGGAAGGTGAAGCGGGGAAGAGGGGAGGAGGAAGGCAGAGGTGGGCGGAGGAATTGATGAGGGATGGGATGAGATGATGAAGGAGTAGAAAGAGAGAAGCGAGGGAGGAAGAGGAGGAGGAAAGGAGGAAGAGAGAATGTGAAAGCTCCTTGTCTACTCTGCCTACACTACGCTGTACGTGTGGGTTTGTGTCTCTGTTCTTCTCAGTTGCACCTTAATGGCAGCTTCAGTTGTACTTTGTAGAACTTCTGTCTCAGTGATGCATTCCCTCTCCTCTGAGATATATTCTCACACACACACACACCCACACACACACCCACACACACCCACACACACCCACACACACCCACACACACACCCACACACACACACACACACACACCCACACACACCCACCCACCCACACACCCACACACACACACACACCCACACACACCCACACACACCCACACGCTCACACACGCTCACACACACCCACACACACACACACACACCCACAAACACCCACACACACCCACACACACCCACACACACCCACACGCTCACACACGCTCACACACACACACCCCCACCCACCCACACACACACCCACACACACCCACACACACCCACACACACCCACACGCTCACACACACACGCACACACCCACACACACTCCTGAATCATCCAGCGTTATCTCACAGAGAGGGGATCCACACGGCAGGGATAAAGCTTTTCATTTTCCTCTTTCAGCATTGCCCCTGGTGCTGTGTGTGTGTATTCATGTGAGTGTGAGTGTGTATCTGCCTCTGCACCAGCGTGTGTGTTTCCTCTACACTTTAACACCCTGTGGCAGCGCTAATGTCCCGTGAAAGCTCCTCATTTACAGACTGCGCTGGCAGCGTGCCCAAACATACCACACACATCAGATCCACACTACTCTGTGTGTTTCTACCTCTGTGGACAAGTGTGTGTGTGTGTGTGTGTGTGTATACAAGTGTGTGCAGCGCTGGTGCAGCAAGGCCACTGGCCCTGCGCCTCTGAGGGTAATCGAAATTGTGTTCGGAAGGGAAGAGTAATGGCGGCGCTAAGTGTTGGAGCGGGGGCTGGAGGGATGGAGGGCTGGAGGGATGGAGGGATGGAGGGCTGGAGGGCTGGAGGGCTGGAGGGCTGGAGGGCAGAGCTGGGATGTGATCCAGGGGCAGGGGGCATCGGCAGGGTCTGCGGGGGTGTGACGTATCAAACTGACAGGAACACCTTTATCTCGCTCCTTACGCAACCCTCGTCCGTCTCAGAACATCCCGGTGCTTCGATCCGGTTCGGATGTGCGTGCGCACGTGCGAGAGAGCGTAAATTAGGATTTGGTCTCGTGTTCAAAACGGGGGCAGGAATAACAGGATGCGTGGCTTCCTTAAGATGTTTCCGGCATTGTGTGTGAGCGCGTGCACGTGCGACTGCGTGTTGCGCAGCTGAGTGATGTACTGTGTGTTTCAGGGTGCAAACAAAGTTTTCACAGAAGTGGGGGGGGGATCGGAGAATAAACAATAGTCAACCTCCCTCTCCTCCCTCCGCCTCCTCCCTCCGCCTCCTCCCTCCGCACCCTCCAGTCCTCTCCTCCCTCTCCTCCCTCCGCCTCCTCCCTCCGCACCCTCCAGTCCTCTCCTCCCTCTCCTCCCTCCGCCTCCTCCCTCCGCCTCCTCCCTCCGCACCCTCCAGTCCTCTCCTCCCTCTCCTCCCTCCGCCTCCTCCCTCCGCACCCTCCAGTCCTCTCCTCCCTCTCCTCCCTCCGCCTCCTCCCTCCGCCTCCTCCCTCCGCACCCTCCAGTCCTCTGCTCCCTCTCCTCCCTCCGCCTCCTCCCTCCGCACCCTCCAGTCCTCTCCTCCCTCTCCTCCCTCCGCCTCCTCCCTCCGCACCCTCCAGTCCTCTCCTCCCTCTCCTCCCTCTCCTCCCCCCTCCGCCTCCTCCCTCCGCACCCTCCAGTCCTCTGCTCCCTCTCCTCCCTCCGCCTCCTCCCTCCGCACCCTCCAGTCCTCTCCTCCCTCTCCTCCCTCCGCCTCCTCCCTCCGCACCCTCCAGTCCTCTGCTCCCTCTCCTCCCTCCGCCTCCTCCCTCCGCACCCTCCAGTCCTCTCCTCCCTCTCCTCCCTCCGCCTCCTCCCTCCGCACCCTCCAGTCCTCTCCTCCCTCTCCTCCCTCTCCTCCCCCCTGTTCCTTTGTCCTCCTGCCATCCTGCTATCCTCCTACTTCCTTGGCAAACAACACAGCTGGGGCTGTTGACACCCAACATAAACATGCGGAAAAGCGACACAAACGCACAAAGCTGCCTAAAATGCACTTAAACAAAGGAAGCTGTCTGAAGTTGCAGAAAAGTGTGTGCGTCTCTGTTCAGGGAAGTGTGTGTGTGTGTGTGTCTGTCTACAGAGAGGTGTGTGCGTTAGCCTACAGAGAAGGGTGTGTGTGTGCGCGCTGCAGCACAGCTTTGCCTCCTGGGTGAATGGGACACGGTGTTGAAGGTAAATCACTGTTTCAGGCAGGCAGACAGCTTCTAAACAGATAGAAGTCCAGGACAAGCAGGCCCCCACCCCTTCACCCCCCGAACACCAACCTGTACAGGCAGCCTGAAGCAGGCACACCTGTACCAGCAAGGTCCACTCTGCTAGCACCACCATATGAGGACATCAGGGGGGAGAGTTTGGCTCAGAATGAGGGACGTATCCCTGGACCGTCCGGCTCTATGGGCCAGCTGCCTGGGTTCTGGAGGGACTCTATGAAAGCACAGAGTTCCCGAAGAGGCTGTCCTCGTTTCTTAACCAGTAGTTCACAGATATTTATTAACGGCCCACCGTCCAACAAGCACACACACACGCACACACACGTGTACACATGCACAAACACAAACTTTTATATTTATATGTTTGGGCTATTTGAAAACAAGCACGCACGCCCAGCGCAGCGATCCCTGTCCCTGGAGGGGGTCCGAGGTTAGAGGCAGAACCAGGGGGGCACACAGCTGTGTTTGCTCTTGCCCAGCACTGGCTTATCCTGGCTGGGTAAGCTGCCAGTCAAATCCTGGCCCTCTAGAGGACGTTCAGCTTTCCAGCTCGCATGAATATTCTCCCAGCACATTGGTATCCTGGTGGGGTGCTGTCCAGGTCCTGACCTGGACCAGAGGTAGAGGGAGGGCAGGAAGGCAGGGAAGGAGGGACATAGAGAGAGGTAGAGGGAGGGCAGGAAGGCAGGGAAGGAGGGACAGAGAGAGAGGTAGAGGGAGGGCAGGAAGGCAGGGAAGGAGGGACAGAGAGAGAGAGAGAGAGAGGGAGGACAGGAAGGCAGGGAAGGAGGGACAGAGAGAGAGGGAGAGGGAGGGCAGGAAGGCAGGGAAGGAGGGACAGAGAGAGAGGGAGGGCAGGAAGGCAGGACAGAGAGAGAGAGGGAGAGGGAGGGCAAGAAGGCAGGGAAGGAGAGAAAGCGATATAGACAATAAAATAAAGACACAGGGTTTTGTGTGCATGAGTGTGTGTGTGTGGGTATGGGTGTGTGTGCATCAGCCTCGCAGTAGCAGACAGAGAACGTTCCTGGTGTATGTGGTTTGGCGGTGTGCTGAGTTGGAGTCTTACTGCTGGTATTTTCACATGTCACTTTCACCCCTGAACACTACCACCCCACGGTCGACACGATTACGCAACCCGGGAGCCTCAGAATGCGGAACAGAATCCCAGCATAGGCCCCTCTCTCTCTCTTTCACTCTCTCTTTCTCTTTCTCTCTTTCTTTCTCTCTCTGTCTCTCTTTCTGGCTGTGTCTCTCTTTCTCTTTCTCTCTCTGTCTCTCTTTCTGGCTGTGTCTCTCTCTCTTTCTCTTTCTCTCTCTGTCTCTCTTTCTGGCTGTCTGTCTCTCCTATGTCTGTCTGTCTGTCACTTTCCTCTCTGTTTGTCTGTCTGTCTCTCCTTTTCCTGTCTCTCCTCTCTTTCCTCTCTCCTGTCTCTCTTTCTGTCTCCCTCTTCCCTGTCTGTCTTCTCTCTCTGTTTCTCTCCTCTCTGTCTCTCTCTCTCTACCTGCAATAACTCAGCTTTATGAACTGGCAGCTGAATCCAGCTGTCGTGGACAGTGTGTATGAGGAGGCACAGTCTGCTGTGTGTGCTGAGGCAGCAGCAGTTCCACCTGATTCACTCACTCATGACTTACAGAGCCCCTCAACAAGAATGGGACTGGGATCCTTGGAGACCGAGACCATACCCTCTCTCTCTCTCTCTCTCTATCTCTCTCTCTCGCTCGCTCTCTCTCTCTCGCTCTCTCTCGCTCTCTCTCTCTCTCTCTCTCTGTCTCTCTCTCTGTCTCTCTCTCTCTCTCTCTCTGTCTGTCTCTCTCTCTCTCTCTCTCTCGCTCGCTCTCTCTCGCTCTCTCTCTCTCTCTCTCTCTGTCTCTCTCTCTCTCTCTCTTCATATCTCCTCCATTTCTCTCCATCTCTGTCTGTTATTTCATTCTGTCCTATCTTTCTCTCTCCCATAGTCAACGCACACCGAATACAAATATGCAACCCACCGCAAACACACATACGCCAACTCCCTCAGACTCCCCCAACATTCCCTGTCTCCGACACACACACACACACACACACACACACACTTCCTGTGTTAATCCCCCGTTCATTCCTGAGATGCAGCATCTCAGATCGTCCCCCCTCTCATCAACACTGCCTGCAGTCAGCCCCGAGGGGGGGAGGGGAGGAGAGAGAGATGCAGATGGAACCCAAGAGACTTTAAAATGACACCTGTGACATCATCTAGAGACCCCTCCCTCTACCCCGCCTCTCCCTCTCTCTCCCTAAGCTGTACCCAGCATCCGTGTCACTCAGCGGAGGTCTGCTAGGTTACAGATAAGGGGGCTCCCCAGGGGGAAGATCGTCTTAAAGGGATGTTTGATCCTAGGATCCCAGAAGTGTACACTTTAATGAGGTTCTGTAAACTAAGGCTCTTAGCAGAGCTGACCTCCCCTTTAAGACATTTGCTGGGAGTGGGTTTCAGGAATGCTAGGTCGTCTGGTGATGTTACGAAAACGGCCACAAACAGTACAGTCTCCAGCCGAGCTGGGATGATGTGGTTTACGGTGGGTCGCTGGAGAAACAGCGTTATATTGTGCTGCCCCCTGCTGGGCACAATGAGCTTGTTAAAAGATGGACTGAAATGAATCGAAACACTGTCCACCTGTTGAACATCATAACCAACAAAAATGACAAGGTAAAAAGCTGTTTGAATGAACTCAGATATAATCACGACTTACCACCGTTAACACGTTCATGGTCTTCTTGTGTCTTCAGGGTCCTTCAACGTGACCTTACGTCCACCGGAGACCCTGTTCAAGGTCATCTTCTGGCTGGGCTACTTCAACAGCTGCCTGAACCCCATCATCTACCCCTGCTACAGCCGCGAGTTCAAGCTGGCTTTCATTCGCATCCTGCGCTGCCAGTGTCACCGCAGGAAACGCCCAGGCTGGCGGGCCTACCAGTACCGCTCGTCCCACCTGCAGGCCTCCGAACACTTACGCAAGGGCTCCACCGAGCACCCCTCCGGGTGTCTGAACGGGAGCCAGCGCACGCTGCCCTCCTCCCCCGCCATCTCCCCCAGCCCCAGCCCAGGCTACCTGGCCAAGGGGCTGCCCACCTGCCCCGAGGGGGAGGCACTGTTCATCTGGGGGAGGGGCACATCCTCCCCTCCCGCCTCCCCCTCTCCCGCCCTCCTGCCGGGGACTGCCGCCGACTGCCTGCAGGGGGCGCAGAGCGAGGAGGCCAGGGGGAGGAAGGCCAGGGAAGTGGGGTTTGCGTTCACCTTCGGACAGGCAGGGGGCAGGGAGGCGGGGGAGAGAGGGAGGGGCACTTCGGAGAATAAAGTGTGACTCGGAGCTCTGCTGGAGACGTTTGAGTCCCGGAGGGGAACGTCATCGTGGGCAAGAGATCTGAATCCCAAACGGAGGTTCATGCTGTGCAGTTAAGTGGGACAGGGATTTGAATGGTAACTGAGAAACACGAGGAGATTCATGCTGGTCCTGCAGCAGAGGCACAGACGGCCCTGCCACAGCATCAAACACTACATTACCCAGAGGCCTTCAGGATGGAGTTAAGCCAGCGAATCAGCAAGGATTAACCACGCATACTGTGAGCGGATTGGGTTCGAGCATGTATATACGTAGACAGTACTGATCCTGACAAGATTTCCAGAGTACCACAGTTTAGGAGGAAGAGGAGGAGGTTTTATGAGTCCAATATGGACAGTGATTGTGTAACACGTTTTGTGAAATGGGAAATGATATCGTGTTGTGTCACTTGTCACTGTATGTTTATGCATAATATGTTTGGGCGTAAATAAACTATAACCTGATTCCCATGGTGATTCCTTGGGTTTAGTGACTATAGTTGTGTAGCGATCTGAAGGAGACACAACTAACTCTCAAACAACTAGAACACGTACGCTTCAACTACTACAACAGACTCATGACGTGCCTCAGGTGTGGCAACACTTTCCCCAACCGTCCCTGGAGGAGGGGATCCCTCACTGAATTGCTCCTTCCAAGGTTTCTTCCATTTATTCTCCCTTGTGAGTTTTTCTGGGAGTTTTTCCTCGTCTTTCTTGAGGGTTTAGGTTGGTTGAGGGGCAGTTCTATGGGCATATGTGAAGCCCTCTGTGACATTGCTTGTAAAAAGGGCTGTACAAATACATTTTGATTTGACTTGCACAGAAAGATTCATCTGCAGAGAGACTATCAGACACATCTTCTCGGATAACAGCAGAACGTCCCCTACCGAGCCCCTCTATAGATCCAGAGGGACCAGTGTGCAGTGAGGTCTGTGAAGGAGTCAGCACAGCAGGCGATGAAGGATTTAGTGACATATTTGCTTTGGGAAAGGACTAAGACGAATCACTGAAGAGAGGAAAAGTGACCTTGGGCAAGGCACTTCACCCTACTTGCCTCAGGGGGGAATGTCCCTGTACTTGCTGTGAGTCGCTTTAGATAAAAGCGGTTGCTAAATGAATATTTCTATTGGCATGGTCCTGATCACAGGTAACAGGGACAGGAACCATGTGTGATGAGTGGGGAGGCTGGTGGATCATCTTATGGGATGTCTGTTCCCTGTATCTACACTCTCTCATACACTCTCTCTAGCTCACTCTCTCTATCTCTCACATCCCCCAGGAGGTCTACCCTGGCAGCCTGTCACTATCACCCTGGCTCCAGAGCTTTCCTCCGCTGTGTGGATGAAGAAAAGGAGGATGGAGGGATGGAAAGATGGATGGAGGCAGAGGGGATGTAGGAAAGAGGACATGATGAGAGGATAGAGGGATGGAGGGAGGAGAGGATGGAAAGGGATGAGAGGGTGGCAGTAAAGTAGGAGATGACAGGCCCAGTAAGGAAGGGAGGATGAGAGGATGGATGAAGGAAAATATCGTTTTACAGAGATGAGTGCTGGCAGGTGTAGAGGGATGAGAACAAAAGGGGGATTTGAAACATCGCACTTCAAAACAACTTCCTTCGCTATGATTCCATGTGAACTCTGTTTCATACGCTCCAAACTTTTGATTCTCCCCCCCCGACTTCTCTTCCTCTCTTAATTGCAGCTCGGAGTATCCCTCGATCTCTCTTCCTATCCCCCCGTGTTCCAAATGTCTGTCCCAGCTCATATCTCTCTCGCTTTCTCTTTGCCTCTGTCTTCGAATCTCATTTTCCTCCTCTTTCTTGTTCTTTCCCTCCCTCCCTCCCTCTCTCTCATCTCCTCATCCCCCTCTTCTCTCTCTCTCCCTCACGGTGTGTTCCAGAACCTCGGTGAACGTGTGCATTCCAGCAGGTTTCAGTGTGTCGCCACGGCAGCGGTGACTAAACTTCCAATAAAATCAATGTTTAATTCAGATGACTGAGGGCCATTGACAGAGCTGGGGTTCACCTTTCATCTAGAAAGACCTGAGAGACACACGAGAGGGAGATGGAAGAGAGATGGACAGAGAATGAGAGACAGGAAAGAGATGGCAGAAAATCAGAGGAAAGAATGGGGGAGAGACGAGGGAGAAATGGGGAAGGAAAGATGGAGAGATGAGGGGAAACAGGGAGAGACTTGGGAGAGATGAGGGAGAGACTAGGGAGAGACCAGGGAGAGACCAGGGAGAGATGAGGGAGAGATGAGGCAGAGATGAGGGAGAGATGAGGGAGAGACCAGGGAGAGATGAGGGAGAGATGAGGGAGAGACCTGGGAGAGATGAGGGAGAGATGAGGGAGAGATGAGGGAGAGACCAGGGAGAGATGAGGGAGAGATGAGGGAGAGACCTGGGAGAGATGAGGGAGAGATGAGGGAGAGACCAGGGAGAGATGAGGGAGAGACCAGGGAGAGATGAGGGAGAGACCAGGGAGAGATGAGGGAGAGACCAGGGAGAGACCAGGGAGAGATGAGGGAGAGACCAGGGAGAGATGAGGGAGAGACCAGGGAGAGATGAGGGAGAGACCAGGGAGAGATGAGGGAGAGACCAGGGAGAGATGAGGGAGAGATGAGGGAGAGACCAGGGAGAGATGAGGGAGAGATCAGGGAGAGATGAGGGAGAGATGAGGGAGAGATCAGGGAGAGATGAGGGAGAGACCAGGGAGAGATGAGGGAGAGACCAGGGAGAGATGAGGGAGAGACCAGGGAGAGATGAGGGAGAGATCAGGGAGAGATGAGGGAGAGACCAGGGAGAGATGAGGGAGAGACCAGGGAGAGATGAGGGAGAGACCAGGGAGAGATGAGGGAGAGACCAGGGAGAGACCAGGGAGAGCTGAGGGAGAGATGAGGGAGAGATGAGGGAGAGATGAGGGAGAGACCAGGGAGAGACCGGGGAGAGATGAGGGAGAGATCAGGGAGAGATGAGGGGAGATCAGGGAGAGATGAGGGAGAGACCAGGGAGAGATGGGAATGAGATGGAGGAGGAATAGAGAGATTGGGAGAGGAGAGAACGATGGGGGAAACTCAAGAACTTATATAGTTATCACAAGCAATCCAATGTTCCCTTTCTTTGGTGTCAACAACCATTAGACTTGTATTTACTGCTTTGTATGTGTGTGTGTGTACAGGCATGTTTTCTGGGGTCCAGAACGACAAAAAAAACAAGAGGAGCCATGTATTGCATTATGACATCATCACCGCATTCCACTTCTTTCTTACACAAGCTAACAATTGTATTAATTATTTGAAAGTTGTAACAGCAAATATGGAATTACTAAAAATGAGTCTAACATTTGTGATGTCATAGTCGATCAGAAGGCTATAAGCAGGTGAAAGCAGCCACGAGGCTCATTCGAAGATTTACAATTGAAGAGTAATAAATATGAGAGAGATGAATTTGTTTTTGAGAAATAGCTACCTGGCTGGAGGAGTGGCCTGCCTGGCCACACTCTCTTGGTATTTACACCACAAGAGGCCATCTAGGACCAGGTAAGATGCTCCTTTGAACAGTAAGAATACAGCAGGGAGGTCTAGTGACTCTGCCAACATGGTCCTCAGTCAATCTAGCTACTCTGACTGTATAATAAGATGTACACTTTAGCCAGGTAGCTTTGAGTGGTTTTATCTACGGTGTTTCTACTTTGAGGAAATAGTTTTTTTTGTGTTTGAAACACATTGACAACTAGAACCTTCTAGAAATTAACAACTCTGATGCGTTTTCAGCTCCTTCCCCTCAGCGCCCTGATGGGGTGGCCCGGGAGAATGGGGGTCTGGGACGGCTCCTGGAGCAGGTGGCAGAACAGGAGCTGGGTCAGGCCTCATTTCTCCTGCGGGCGAATGTAAGAAGACGCCCATTGGTCTTCACCCTCCTATGAGGATGACCCCTCCTCCGAAGACCCACTGGCTGGAGATGACGATGCCATCGACACCCCCTGTCTTCAGTTAGTACTATTACTTAAACAGCATATTTTAATTATTAATAGAAAAATGTTTAATCAGCCAGAGATCATTGTAAGTGTCCCACATTGCCAGTCCCACATCACAGGGGGGTAGTGGCATTGTGGAAGTTGTGTACAAGTGTTTGACAGAACTGAATGTTTGACCCATCTTTCCTTCTCTTACTCCCTTACCCCACCACACACACACACCTTCCTACCCCCCAGATTCCAGGTGGTTTCATGTCCCAGCTGCATATCTTGGTGGATGCCTTCCTCCCTTTCCAAATCCTGGAGGACCCCCCGGGACAGACGTACATGGCAGAACTGAGGGCATATGTGAAGCCCTTTGTGACATTGCTTGTAAAAAAGCTATGCTCAGTGACCAAATCTCTTTTGTAAAGCTCTCTCTTGTAAGTCGCTTTGGATAAAAGTGTCTGCTAAATCAATAAATGTCAACGTAAATGTGTTGTGTCACTTGTCACTGTATGTTTATGCATAATATGTTTGGGGTAAATAAACTATAACCTGATTCCCATGGTGATTCCTTGGGTTTAGTGACTATAGTTGTGTAGCGATCTGAAGGAGACACAACTAACTCTCAAACAACCAGAACACGTACGCTTCAACTACTACAACAGACTCATGACGTGCCTTAGGTGTGGCAACACCTGCGTCAGTCGGTTACCAGGTGACCACTACCCTCTCACATGAGTGTCACTCTGAATCAAGATCAGCCTGTCAACAAGGCCATTAGACAAGCCTGGCAGTGAGAAGACATCTGTGCTTCCGCTCCTCCCGTTGTTTAGGCAGGCGGCGGGTTAGTGACGAGAGGAGAGTGCCGAGAACAAACAGCCCAGGGAGGCCTGGGGGGCGGCGGGGAGGGAGGTGAGTGGGGGGGGGGGTTCTGCTTTCACGACCCAGTGAGGCCTGAGGGAGGTGGGGAGGGGGAGTCAGGGAGGCGAGAGAGGGGGTTTGGGAGGTGGACGTGCTCTGCTCTACCACCCAGTGAGGCCTAAGCGAGGTGGGGAGTTAGGGAGGCGAGGGAGGGGGTTTGGGGGTGGAGGGGCTCTACTCTACCACCCAGTGAGGCAGACTGAGTCGATGTGAGCTGAGCCTGCAGTACAGCGCATCTGCTTCAAACAGGCCTGCTGAGTCACACCAGCCAGCCCCTGGTTAATGGTTGACCTGGGAAGGTGTGACTCTCCATGAACACCCAGAGGTGTGTGTGTGTGTGTGTGTGTGTGTGCGTTTGACACGGTGTTTGCAGGAGACAGATGGCTTATCGTGGGTCTCCTCGTTCTCTCCCACACTTCTGTCGCTGGCAGGGATAGATTGATCTGCAGAGAGACTATCAGGCACGTCTGCTCGGAAAACAGAGGAACGTCCCCTACCGAGCCCCTCTATAGATCCAGAGGGACCAGTGTGCAGTGAGGAAGTCTGTGAAGAAGTCAGCACAGCAGGAGATGAAGGATTTAGTGACATATTTGCTTTGGGAAAGGACTAAGACGAATCACTGAAGAGAGGAAAAGTGACCACATTTGTCCAGGTGGATCCCTTCATGTGAAAAGGATTCTGCTGCGCTTAACGTTACGATCAAATCCTCCGTAACCCATCAGAGGTTCGCCTTGATCGGGAACGATTAACACCTCCAGCCTGTCTTTATGGACGTAAATGACCGGCGTTTCCTGTCACTATGTTGTGTCTCCCCGCCTCCAACAATTCGTCGGACAACCACGTCCTTCCTCTCAACGGCAGCTCCACGTCCCCGTTCCACAGCACCTCAGCCAGGGTCTGCGTCACCTTCCTCCTCCTCCCCATCCCCGTCTTCGCCGTCCTGGGCAACCTCCTCATCGTCGTCTCCGTGGCGTGCTTCCGGAAGCTCAGGACTCCCACCAACGCCTTCATGGTCTCCCTGGCGACAGCGGACTTCCTGGTCGCCGTGCTGGTGATGCCGTTCAGCCTGGTGCGCTCCGTGGACCAGTGGCGTTTCGGCAGCGTGTTCTGCACCACGCACTTCCTGTTGGACGTGACGCTGTGCACGTCGTCCATCTTTAACCTGAGCTGTGTGGCGTTAGACCGTTATCTGGCAGTGTGCGACCCGCTTCACTACCCCGCTCGCATGGCGCCCCGAAGGATCCTCCTGCTGCTGTTCCTCTGCTGGACTCTTCCTCTCCTCATCTCCTCGCTCTGCGTCTTTTTGGGCATGTACTCTGCCCCCGCAGGCCCAGGCTGGTACTGCGGTCACCAGGAACATAACCAGCATGCCTGCCTGGCCGCCTTCTACACCCCCTACGCGGTCGCCTCCTCGACCCTCTCCTTCTTCATCCCCGTGGGATTCATGATGTTCGCGTATGGGAGGATCTTTCTGGCTGCCAAGCGCCAGGCGAGTTGGATCCACGCCATGGAGCACCAGGCTGGGCAGCTCCATGACTCAAGCCCCAGGCTTCACCAAGGGCCTCCAAGTAAGGACCAAGAAGGATCCTCCATGCCAGGCGATCAAGCCGGACACTTCCAGGACTCAACACCCAGGCTTCATCTGGGTTTTTCAAGGAAAGGCCATCAGAAGTCGATGAGGAAGGAAAGGAAGGCAGCCCGGATGCTAGGGCTGATCATGGGGGTCTTCCTGCTCTGCTGGCTGCCGTTCTTCACGGTCAACATGGTCCACCCTCTGTGGGGCTACAGCGTCAGCCCCACCCTCCTGGAGGCCTTCTTATGGCTGGGGTACGCCAACTCCTCCCTCAACCCCTTCATCTACGCCTCCTTCAACAGACACTTCCGATGCGCCTTCACCTCCATCTTGGGTTGTGCCATACGAGGAAGGAAGATGGGGGCATGTCTGGAATCCTTGCGCAACGGTAGGGAAGCTCAGGCAACCGTTGCCCCGGCGACCATCTTGAATTGACTCTTTGTAACCATTTGAATAAAAACTATTTTTATGAAACTTTGACTTGATTTGATATAAGCTCTGATAATATCATTGAAAAGGGAAGTAATAATTGAAATAATTAAGCAAAAGAATGATGCAAGAATGACGAGTCAGGGGAAGGAGGAAGGGGAGGAGGTGGGTAGAGGAAGATTGTGGAGAGGATGGATGTTGAGGTGTGGTGGAGGAGAGGAGATGAGAGGAGGTGGAGGAGAGGTAGAGCAGGTGAGATGAAAGGAGATGAGAAAGGAGATCTGACCACTGCTGGGAACTGTCTTCAGTTTCTGGATCTGCTGGATCTGCTGGATCTGCTGGGCCTGCGGGATCTGCTGGATCTGCTGGGCCTGCGGGATCTGCGGGATCTGCTAAGCCTGCTGGATCTGCTGGATCTGCTGGGCCTGCTGGATCTGATGGGCCTGCTGGATCTGCTGGGCCTGCTGGATCTGCTGGATCTGCTGGATCTGCTGGATCTGCTGGGCCTGCGGGATCTGCTGGATCTGCTGGATCTGCTGGGCCTGCGGGATCTGCTGGGCCTGCTGGATCTGATGGGCCTGCTGGGCCTGCTGGATCTGCTGGGGCTGCTGGGTCTGCTGGATATCTCTCAACTATTTTTACATCTGACCCATTCCAGGACAACAATTTTAAAGCAACCAATTGAGTTTATCTGCTGTAATTCAACCAGAAACATGTCATTCTTATTTCTGGAGCGATTTGGCACCTTAGAGGATTAACATTTTCCTGACTGTTAAGTTTCATTTCACTGAACCTCATAAATAACTATCATTCCCAGTGGTGAGCCTCAGAACTGGCATTAAGCCAGGATCAGAAATGTGCCTCAGTTAGTTTTAATAATATCTTCTGTATATTTATCATTTGCAAAAAATTTTGAAAACCGTGTTTTGAAAGGAGGGGGTTGCATTATATTCTAATACACAATCTGCAATGATTTCTTACGACCAGCAATGGATTATCAATCTAGGTTATGTGTGGTTTCATAAATCAAACAGAAGATTGACCTGCCCCAACATGTGTTCAAATCCCATGGCATCAACCCGGGTAGTCACTCGTTTCTTAAAACAACAGACCCTGAGG
Source organism: Protosalanx chinensis (assembly GCA_030340685.1). NCBI lineage: Eukaryota > Metazoa > Chordata > Actinopteri > Osmeriformes > Salangidae > Protosalanx > Protosalanx chinensis. The sequence continues at coordinate 11,250,052 of CM059330.1, forward strand.
TTAAACTGAAGGAAACAATGCAGCTCTGTCAGGAGAGTAACACTTACTGTTGGGGCAGAACCAGACCTGAGGCTGCATACCTGGAGCCCTTCGTCACAGGACATTGTAAGACGCTTCATTCAGGGGCCTCAGGGTGTGTGTGTGTGGGTGTGCTACAAAGCTACGGATGTGAACAGAGGTGTGCGATTGCGTGCGTGACCTCACCACACCTCTTCTCTCGCTCTTCCACGCTGCTCTCTCAGTTGCGTCTTCCCTCAGCCCCAGCATGGCCGCCTTCTCTGGGACCTACGAGCTGGAGAGCCAGCAGAACTACGAGGAGTTCCTGGCAGCCATCGGTAGGCCTGCGTCTCACCTTCCAGCCCAGCTAGACAAACAAGATTTCCAACCAAACCATAAACTTCTGTGTGGCAGAGAACTTAACCTAAATGTCTGCCTTCTTCATGACGTCCTAATCCAAACCCAACCTTGTCTAGCCTAGCCTAGTTTAGCTTAATTTTCATTGCTTACTCCCAGGGATGCGAAATGCTAAAACGGACTATAAAGTTGTGAGTGAGGTGACACAGGAGGGGCAGACATTCACCTGGACCCAGAAGATCCCTAACTGGACCTGGACCAATACTTTCACCATCGGACAAGAGAGCGAACTGGACACGATGATGGGAACCAAGTTTAAGGTATGACTACATTTGTATTCCTGTCATAGAAAAAATATTAACCTACAAATGTGTTACTTGTTTCAATTATTTTCTAAAGATAAAATTGTATAATCCATGTGTGCTCAGCAATGTCAGGCATGCTGTAGCCTGGATAATCAGTGTTGAATTCTCACTTACTACAGGCAGGACACCTCTGAATTGCAGGATGCTGACAAATACAACTAACTGTTCTGTTTGTCCATCCTAGACCACCCCCACTATGGATGGAGGCAAACTTACTATCGCGTTTCCAGACTATGTGTTCATAGCTGAGATGGATGGAGAGAAGCTGGTTATGGTGAGAGATTTAACACAATAAACAATCGAAACCATAGTTTGTACGGTCAGTCAAGTATATTTACCTCCAACCGGAGACAAGTCTACCATTAGATCAGAGTATAGGCCTACGCTGTTAAAATTAACTATCTCTATACATAACATCATACTTCCCATTTAACTCACTTAACTCATCTGATCAGGAACCTCTCAAATGATGCCTGTCTCTCTCCTTTTGTCTCTCTCTCCTCGAACGTAGAACTGTGTCACACCAGGAGAGAACAGCGTGACGTTCTCCAGGATTAACAAGAGGATATAAATGTTACGCCTCGCTCCTAGACGTTTGTGACGTCAGCCAACCTGCCGGAGCAGATCCCTGCCCTGAGAACTCAGGCGAAACCCCCTCTGTCCTCACATACATTAGACCAAAGTTTACCAGATAAATATGCCGAATGAAACTGTTTATAATAAACATCTTAACACAGATTGTATAACGAACCAACTGTCTATCGTGAAATAAATGTCCAATTCATTTATTGAGGATTTTGCTAAGTCTTCTAGTTAAGATCACACCAAATCAAAACATAATGTCAGGGTTTCTCAAAGCCACTAAATATTAATGGGTGTTCATACTCAGTCCTACCTGACCATCTCTCCCAAGTCTAGAGCTCCACTGTACCAGAGGGGAGAGGAGTGACCATGAAAGTCAGTGTTCAAAGCTGCAGTCTACATTCTCTCCCCACTAGAGGGCAGGTGTCGATGTATCAATACCTGACATGTGATCGAAACAGCGACATCTAGTGCCTGTCTGGGCTGTTGACGCTCGGAGAGTTGGAGAGAGAATGATCCATTATCAAGAGACTGACCCACTGCCCTTCTCCTATCTCCACCCATTTCTCTCTCTCTCTCTCTGTCTCTCTCTCTGTCTCTCTCTCCCTCTCTCTCTCTGTCTCTCTCTCTCTCTTTCTCTCTATCCCTCTGTCTCTCTCTCTCTCTCTGTCTCTCTGTCTCTCTCTCCTCACAGATGGTCAGTGTGACATAGACTATCATCCTCTTCTCTCACTGACCAAGGACACTCATCCACCAATCACATCTAAGTTCTCACTGTGGTGTTGGTGCCAATGTCTCTAACCTCTATGACACTGTAACAGCTCTGTAACACAGTACAAAGAGCAACACATTCTTTAATAGATCAGAACACTCCTGAAGCTGGATGTGCTGAGTTAAAGGAACACTGCAGACACGCTGGGAGGAAAACAGAGGAACTAAAATGCTTGAAAAATAACATCTAAAAGGATTTAGATTTTCCTGACTGTCTAGTTCCATTTCTCTGAACCTCATCATTAACTCTATCATTCCCAGTGGTGAGCCTCAGAACTGGCATTAAGCCAGGATCAGAGATGTGCGTCAGTTACCAAGAGTTTCATAATGTCTGATGCTAATTTATCATTTGTAACAACTTGTTTTAGAAGGAGGGAGTAGCATTATATTCAAATACACAATCTGCAATGATTGATCACAAACGGCAATGACCTTTCAATCCGGTTTGGTGTCATACATCAAACAGAAGATAGACCTGCCCCAACATGTTACCCTCTGTGAAGTTTTAAGATGCTTCATGCAGGGGCCTTGGGGTGTGTGTGTGCTACAGAGCTACGGATGTGAACAGAGGTGTGCGATTGTGTGTGTGTGTGATTGTGTCAAATTTGGTGTGGGTGTGCGTGACGTCCCCACAGCTCTTATCTTGCTTTCCCAAGCTCCTCTCTCAGTTGCATCTTCCTTCAGCACCAGAATGGCCAACTTCTCTGGGACCTACGAGCTGGAGAGCCAGCAGAACTACGAGGAGTTCCTGGCAGCCATCGGTAGGCCTGCGTCTCACCTTCCAGCCCAGCTAGACAAACAAGATTTCCAACTCAACCATAAACTTCTGTACAACAGAGAACTTAACCTAAATGACTTTCTTGACGACCTGATGTTCCATGTTTGCTCTTTCCTGCCGTAGTAAATTCCGTGTTTGTGTATCTTACATGGAGATAAAAAAACTCATTCTGATTCTGATCCAAACACAACCTCATCTAGCCTAGCTTATTTTAATTTTCATTGCTTACTCACAGGGTTGCCAAAGCCTAAAAAGGACTTTAAGGTTGTGAGTGAGGTGACACAGGAGGGGCAGACATTCACCTGGACCCAGAAAGCCCCTAACTGGTCCAGGACCAGTTCTTTCACCATCGGACAAGAGAGTGAACTGGACACCATGCTGGGAACCAAGGTTAAGGTAAGACTACATTTGTATTCATGTCATAGAGAAATATTGTCTACAAATAGTTTACTCGTTTAGATTCTTTTCTAAAGATCAAATGTTATAATAATACAAATATTCATTTACTAGACGCTTTTATCCAAAGAGACTTACAGCAAGCACAGGGACAATACCTCTGAGGCAAATAGGGTGAAGTGCCTTACACAAGGACACAACATCACATAGCCACAGCCGGGAATCAAACTCACAGCCTTCTGATCATGAAGCCAATGCCGTAACTGCTGAGCCAGCAGACTCCCTCCCTCCCTCCTAATCCATGTGTGATCAGAAATGTTCTGTTTGTCCATCCTAGACCACCCCCACCATGGATGGAGGCAAACTTACTATTGCATTTCCAGACTACATGTTCACAGCTGAGATGGATGGAGAGAAGATAATTATGGTGAGAAATCTACCACAATAAACAATCTAAAGCATGGGTTGTACATGTACACATGTTGTACAGTCAGTTATATGCTCCTCTGACCTGGGACAAGTCTACGATTAGATCAGAGTATAGACCTACACTGTTAAGATTAACTATCTCTGTACAGAACATCTAGTGCCTCTTTAACTCACTGAAATGTCACACACTGACGTCTGAACACACTGACATCTGAACACACCGACATCTGAACACACCGACATCTGAACACACCGACATCTGAACACACCGACATCTGAACACACTGACATCTGAACACACTGACATCTGAACACACTGACATCTGAACACACTGACATCTGAACACACCGACATCTGAACACACCGACATCTGAACACACTGACGTCTGAACACACTGACATCTGAACACACCGACATCTGAACACACCGACATCTGAACACACCGACATCTGAACACACCGACATCTGAACACACCGACATCTGAACACACTGACATCTGAACACACTGACATCTGAACACACCGACATCTGAACACACCGACATCTGAACACACCGACATCTGAACACACCGACATCTGAACACACCGACATCTGAACACACTGACATCTGAACACACCGACATCTGAACACACTGACATCTGAACACACCGACATCTGAACACACCGACATCTGAACACACTGACGTCTGAACACACCGACATCTGAACACACTGACATCTGAACACACTGACATCTGAACACACTGACATCTGAACACACTGACGTCTGACTCTCCAATGATGCCTGTCTCTCTCCTTTTGTCTCTCTCTCCTCGAACGCAGAACTGTGTCACACCAGGAGAGAACAGTGTGACGTTCTGCAGGATTGACAGGAGGATATAAATGTTACGACTCGCTCCTAGCCGACCAGCCAACCTGCCAGAGGGGATCCCTGCCCTGAGAACTCAGACGAAGCCCCTCTGTCCTCACATACATTAGACCAAAGTTTACCAGATAAATATGCAGAATGACACTGTTTATGATAAACATCCTAACATTCATTGTATAATGAACTGTTATGAACTATCATGAATAAATGTCCAATTCATTTATTGGGGATTTTGCTAAATCTTCTTAAGATCACACCAAAATAATGTCAGAGATCTCAAAGCCACTAAATATTAATGGGTGTTCATACTCAGTCCTGACCATCTCTCCCAAGTCTAGAGCTCCACTGTACTTGGGGAGAGAGGAGTGACCATGAAAGTCAGTGTTCAAAGCTGCAGTCTACATTCTCTCCCCACTAGAGGGCAGGTGTCGATGTATCAATACCTGACATGTGATCGAAACAGCGACATCTAGAGTTGCTCGCTCGGAGTTGCCCGTTTCTTAAGCCAAAGATTTTTCTACTCCTTAACGGAAAACTGGAAATCGAAGTTGTCAACAATCACTTTAAACCGTTTCTTTACTAACATATTTTTTTCTGAATAAATGAATAGGTAATAAACAATATATCTTTTCTCTAGATCCTGCTAACCAGAGCGCTTAACCCAGTAAATTCAGCACACCAACCCCAACACAATAGCAGAGCGACGACACCATGAATACACTCCCTCTTCCCCTCCACCCCCAAGACAAATTCAAACGAGCTAGCTAAGCCCCCTCCCTGCCCTGCAAACACAAGTTAGAGAGAGAATGATCCATTATCAAGAGGCTGACCCACTGCCCTTCTCCTATCTCCACCCATCCCTCTCCCCCCCCTCTCCCCCTCTCTGTTTCTCTCTCTCACCTCACAGATGGTCAGTGTGACATAGACTATCATCCTCTTCTCTCACTGACCAAGGACACTCATCCACCAATCACATCTAAGTTCTCACTGTGTTGTTGGTGCCAATGTCTCTAACCTCTACGACACTGTAACAGCTCTGTAACACAGTACAAAGAGCAACACATTCTTTAATAGAGCTGAACACTCCTGAAGCTGGATGTGCTGAGTTAAAGGAACACTGCAGACACGCTGGGAGGAAAACAGAGGAACTAAAATGCTTGAAAAATTAATAAATAAACATGCCACAACTCCTGGTTTGTCTCCAGTGTAAATCCTACAGAGTGGTTTAGTGTTCGGTTCACACAAGGCCGGTCCTCAGAACACAGGCAGGGGCGGACCAGGCCAGGACCCAGTTCAACAGACCCCCTCAGGCCACAGGGAAGACAGGCTGGATTGTCCAGAGCCGGGGAGGGACACCAAGGTCCTCTCAGAGATCCACTGATAGACATGCAGTGTGTGTAAGGGGAGAGTGGGAGGGAGGGAGGGAGGGAGGGAGTGGGTGGCAGAGAGGGAGAGAGGGGACAACTAACAAGCATAATGTAACGTAATGACCGTGTTGGTGTGTGAGGGAACATGCTAAAGAGAACGAGTGCATTAATACTAAGTGAGAGTGATGAATAGGTCTTTATGTGACAGCCTGCTGTGCTTCATTTAATGAGGAATGGAGGAAGGAGAGAGAGAGAGGAGGAGAGACAATGTAGTCACTACAATGTAGTGTACGATCCAGAACCTACCGCAACAAGCAGCACACACTTACCAAATCCACCTGGCGAGATAAGAGGTGACATGGATGGAAAAGTTACAGGTGTGAACAGGAATATCGTCACATTCACGTTTTTAATTACATTAGAAAAAGTCCCTATGTCGTTGAATGGAGTCTGTCCTTGTCAGTCTGTCCTTGTCAGTCTGTCCTTGTCAGTCTGTCCTTGTCAGTTGGTTGTCAGTCTGTCCTTGTCAGTCTGTCCTTGTCAGTCTGTCCTTGTCAGTCTGTCCTTGTCAGTTGGTTGTCAGTCTGTCCTTGTCAGTCTGTCCTTGTCAGTCTGTCCTTGTCAGTTGGTTGTCAGTCTGTCCTTGTCAGTCTGTCCTTGTCAGTCTGTCCTTGTCAGTCTGTCCTTGTCAGTCTGTCCTTGTCAGTTGGTTGTCAGTCTGTCCTTGTCAGTCTGTCCTTGTCAGTCTGTCCTTGTCAGTCTGTCCTTGTCAGTCTGTCCTTGTCAGTGGCAGGAGAGACTAGAAGCACTTCATGTTGCTAATCCTTTCATATCAGTTGGGAAGGAAGGAATGTTCTAACACATTACTGGATACAGCACACACACCACCCCACACATGCTACACACACACACACACCACCCCACACATGCTACACACACACACACACACACACCACCCCACACATGCTACACACACACACACCACCCCACACATGCTACACACACACACACCACCCCACACATGCTACACACACACACACACACACACACCACCCCACACATGCTACACACACACACACACACACACACCACCCCACACATGCTACACACACACACACCACCCCACACATGCTACACACACACACACCACCCCACACATGCTACACACACACACACCACCTCACACATGCTACACGCACACACACCACCCCACACATGCTACACACACACACACACATCAACCCACACACACCACCCCACACATGCTATACACACACACCCACATCACCCCACCCACACACACACACACACAAAAACATTCAGGCTGTTCTTTTTGTATTTGTTCATTTATTCCCATTGGCACATTTTGATAAAATAAACTATTTCATCGTTCAGTGGCATATTAACCAAACCTAGAAAAAAAAGAATAACAATATTACAAAAATAGAGGTGAGGTGTTTGTGGCATCGTGTCATGCGGTCCTGGTTTTGTGTGACTGCTTCATTATCGTCCCGCCTATAGGACAACCCTGCGGTACGTTCCAGAAGGACGCCTTTCTCTGTGTTTGGCTGCAATATGCAACATACTCCCTGTGTCCCCCCCCCCCCTCCACCCTGCGCACCGTACTCTACAATAACTTAGAAACAGACGACCCGGGGTGACGCCATCAGACCGTGGTGGCTGATGGGAGATTTATCCCTCAAACTGAAGCAGCCTCGCTGGCCTCATTATTGCACGTTGAGACCTCAGTGAGCTGCTTGTGTTTCTACAGGTGAGTTGAGGAAGACAGACCCATGCAGAGGTCTGCTTTCACCCCCTCAGCAACCAGCGTTCTCAACAAAATACGCCCCCCCCCCAAAAAAAATTATCATCTAAAAACTAGACAACAAAAAATATAATTACAAATTATGGTAACAAATGTCAATAATAAGGAATGCAGAATTAAACCAAACAAACGGAGGCTGTACAAAGTTCCCACAGTTGCGGAAGGTGTAGCGTCTCATCCTCCAGGTGGTGTAACAGAGCAGAACTCTGGATAGAGCTGGCCACACACCTGGATCCAAAACCTATTTGGAATCATCTTAGCTTTTTTTTTTTTTTTATCTGGGATCGGATACTCTAGTCTGGCACAGATGCGTTTTTTCCTCCCTCCAGATGTGCGTTGGCCCACCTATCCAGCCACCTTAAGACTCCAGGCTGACTAAAGCAACACTGTGCTGAGAGGCCCCAACTCGGAGACCGGACACAGGTACAAACATCTCTGGTAAATACTGACGTCAGCTCATTGGTCAGTCAGGAATAGGACATTTTGGTAGCTTCAGACAACATAAATAATCCTGAGAGAAAACTAACAGTCGGACAGTGTTCTATTAAAGAAGCAGTGTTCTAGTAAATAGGGGAAGTGTTGTACTAAAAGGATAATGTAATCTTAAAGGGATAGTGTTATAAAGGGTTATCGCTGGTACAACCTAAATTCATAGTTCAACATTAGCAGTACCCTGCTGTTAACTTGTGTCCTTCCATTCTCTCAGCTAAAGCTTTGAGGCTCCCTGAAGACTGGGGGGTAACCAGACCACCATTTCCTGTACGCCCATCACAGCCCAACAGACCCCCTCACACTGGAATGCTACTGGGCTCCAATCTCCACCCCTCCCATCCAATCAAGAGGAGATGTGGGGGGGGGGGGGGGCTGTTACTTTGAAGTTGTCGCCACGGTAACTGGAGCGACCCTGGAACTGGGGGATCTGGCAGCATTTACAGCCCAGACAGGAAGTAGAAGATCGGGAACGGCGACGCAGCGAATCTGGGAGGGAGTTTCAGACGAGGGCCTGCAGATGTCAACGTTTCACCTGCAAGGCCACCCGTCCTCCTCACTCCCTCCCTCCCTTCCTCCTCTCCCTCTCTGCCTCTCCCTCCCTCCCTCCCCCTCTGACATAGCGGTGACTAGCAGCTGTGATCCTGCGATGCCAGGTCCCTTCCTGACATCACTGAGGAGCTCCCAGAGAGATGAGAGGAAGACTCCAGAGGAGTGAAGGGAAGGAAGGAGAGCCATAGCCCCCCTAGACTGCAGCATTAGCATCCTCAGTAAAGCACAGTGAATAACGGACAAAGGGGGGAGGAAGGGTGAGTGTGGATATTCAGTGGCCATCTACACTACAGACAGGAAGTGGACAACAGGCCTCAAGCCTACCTTTACAATGTTTACACTCGTACAAACAGAATAACAAAGCTACACTAAATAAAAAAAGAAATACAAATAAAATATAAAAAGTTAAACAAGGAGTATAACAAACGAAAAAAACTAAATATAAATAAAAGCTAGGACAAGTTTTCAATGGCATCGTGTTCGTATTCAAGTAATCTTGTTCAAGTCCCTGAAACATGGTGGTTCATGTAAACATTGGCAGGCCGTCGTGGACGCAGGTTTCGACGGCGCGCCTGAAGGCAGCAGCAGTTACATCTGTACACCGACGTGGGGCACACCCGCCCCTCCCTCCCTCCCTCCCAACCCTTCCCCCACCCTCCCATCCTGTGGGTCAGAGTTCCTGGGTGGAGGAGAGGAGAGGCGGTTTCATCAAAGCTTTGTTTGGTCTTCTGTGACAAGGCCTGGGTTTGGAGGGGGAGTGGCTGACACACACACCCACACACACACACACCCGCACACACACACACAGGTGTGTGTTCACCCCAGGGGCAGACTTTGGAAGAGAGGGAGATATGAAGGAATGAGGGCTGTGTGTTGTGGTACGAACAGGGCAGGTATGCCAGAACGCAGGACCGACCCTGGGGAACAGTGAGCTCTGGGGCCCCTTTCCCAGGTGGCCCTCAGCAGGGAGTCCTGCCACCATATAAACCCTGTCTGACACGGTGCTATGGCCCCTGGCTCAGGTCAGTGGTACGAACAGTGGTAACCGAACTGAACCAGTCTCATTCAGCTTCAGTGTGTTCAGGGTCCTGGGGCTCAGCCCGGGCCGGGTCCCTGAGAGCCGAGTCCCTGAGGGCCGGGTCCCCTGAGGGCCCGGCGCCAAGTGTTCACAGTCTGTTAGCGGCTAGCATTAGCGGCTAGCGTTAGCAGCTACCTGGGGATATCAGCGACCTCATGTCAACGTGATGACCTCGACCGGGTCGACGCTGACCCTTGACCTCTGCTTGCGTTTGAGACGCCGCTGACGGGCGGCGGTGGAGGGCGCGGGGCGGAGAAGAGGGGGGGTGCCGACGGAGAGAGAGAGGAGGTCCGCTACGGGCCGGACCGGGGGAGGGTGGAAGGATGGGAGGGCGGTGCGCTCCCCTGGGAGGGTCTTGCCGTCTCTCTCCGTCTCCTGGCGTCACCTGTCGAAACAGCTGGCGGCGAAGGCCGGGTGGGCGGCCAGGTAGCCCCCCCCACTGTACGCCATGCTGAGGCAGTGACGAGGCTCCAGGGCCATCTGCACCGAGAGGGGAGCCTGCAGGGGCAGCACCCGAGGCCCGGGCTGGAGCCCCGAGGCCAGGCTAGGGTAAGAGGGGAAGGCCCCCCCTCCAGAGGTAGCCATGGTGGAGGCCCCCGTCAGGAGGCCCATCCTGTGGCTCTGCAGGAAGTCCTGGGACATGCTGACCACCGCAGGCCCCAAAGCCTGGGCCTCGCTCAGCACGTGCAGCTGGGAAAGGGAGGGCGAGTGCTGGGCAAGGTGAGGGAAGGCTGCCGGCTGGAAGAGCAGGTGCTGAGGGGTGGAGGTGGAGGAGGCCGGGGAGAGGTGGGAGGTCTGAGGCTGGATGGACGAGGGGCGAGATGGAGGCGTGGACTTGGATTTGTTGGCTTCTTTCACGTCGTTGTCATGGGCACTGCGGACCGGAGAGAGAACATGGGAGATTAGAATCTGATTCAAGACAACATGACAGGTACATGGAGGGAAAGGGAGAAATAGAAAGACAGAGAGAGAGAGAGAGACAGAGAGAGAGAGAGAGAGAGAGACAGCAAGACAGAGAGTGACAGACAGCAAGACAGAGAGAGACAGACAGCCAGACAGAGAGAGAGAGAAGGAGAGAGCGACACAGAGAGAGGTGTGTCTTACAGCAGCATGAGTTCGATGCACTGGGACAGGTGGTCCCAGCTGTAGCCAGTGAGGAGGTGCAGAGCGCTGGTCCAGCTAGGAGACACCTGCAGGCAGATGCGAGACGAGGCCACACACGAGGCCGCCACCTGGGAGGGACGGAAACTCAGGAAGGCGTGGTCTGGAGCGCGCACACACACACACACACAGAGAACACACAGAAGACACACAGAAGACACACGCGAACACACACATATAATAACATAAAAAAATAAGCGTCAAATGGACACAACATATCCAACAGAAAGAAGAAACTAAAACAAACAAACATACATTTCCATCCCTCTCCTCAACATGTCCTTTCCTTCTCCAGTTCACCATCCAACTGTTCCTCCTCCCCTAACCCCTCCCCCACCCTCTCCACCCCCACCCTCTCCACCCCCACCCTCTCCACCCCCACCCTCTCCTCCCCCACCCTCTCCACCCCCATCCTCTCCTCCCCCATCCTCTCCTCCGTCTCACCTTGCAGGGACACCTCCAGGAAGTAGTGCGTGTATTTGTCCATGAAGGCCCTGGTCTTGGAGAGCGAGGAGAGGGGCCAGCCGTTGTACAGGTCCCCCTCCTGGACGGAGGCCTGCAGGTAGTAGTCGATGAAGTGTGCGGGCGTGGGCATGCACAGGTTCCAGCCGAACGTCTCCAGCAGCAGCAGCTCCATCTTGATCAGGTCCTTCTTGTTGAGGACCAGGCTCAGGCTGCACATGAAGCCCAGGGAGTTCAGCTGCTCCAGCTTGGGGACGCGGTCCTCCTTCTCCTCAAACTTACCTGGGGGAGGCAGAGGTGGGGAGAGGGGAGAGGGAGAGGAGAGAGGGGAGGGAAAGGTGGGGAGAGGGGAGAGGAAAGGGAAAGGTGGGGAGAGGGCGTAGACTGTCATGATGGGTTTCATACGTGTGGGCACTGTGTGTGTGTGTGTGTGTGTGTGGGTGTGTGTGTGTGGGTGTGGGTGTGTGTGGCAGGCGTCCTCCTGCTCTCCCGATGGTCTGAGTCTTTCCAGACAACACTCTGCATCCCATAGCAACACTGGTGGACGCGCCGGTCCTTCACTCACAGCTGCAGCCTAATCACCAAACAGCCTCCCACGCTCTCCCCCCTCCCTCCCCTCACTCCCCCTCTCCTTCACCCTTCTTCCGACCTCTCTTCTTCTCTTACCTCCGCCTCTCGCCCTTCACCTTTCTTTCTTCTATCCTCCTTTCGCTGTTTTCTCCCTTACCTCTACCACTCTTTTTCCCTTCCTTCCTTCCCCATGGCAACAGGCCCCTCTCGATCTCCTTTTAGAAGGGGGAGGGGGGGGGGGGGGGGGGGGGGGATGAGGAGTCAGGTTGCACCAGCATCAGCCTCGCAGAAACCCCCCTGAATTCCATGTCCTTTAAAGTTGCAGCAGCAGCACTATCCGAGGGCAACATGGCGCACTGCTGCCAAACCTGGCAACCCAGCGGAGCACACGCTGCTGCTTCAGCTCTTGGATTGATTGATTTTAGACTAACACAAATAGATTGCCTCTGTTGACTTGTGTTATGTATACTGATGTGTTTGTTGTAGAAACTGGAGAATTTCCACTCTGCTGGATTGACAAACTGGACTTCAGAGAACACACACACACACACACACCCACCCACAACCACCCACCCACACTTAGTTAATTCTGAGGAATGTCTGCACAACCTGCAAACCAGTGCATGCATGCACGCACACACACACACGCAAACAACATCTGTACTCTCGGCTGTGCAGGACTGTGGTGTGTTGCAACCAACCGCTGTTCCTATGGTAACCAGTACAGCCACAAGCTGGGGTTAGCAGGTCTGCCCTGGACAATAACACAGCTGGATGTTCCAGCTTACACACACACTTAGCCCTGCCTTCCTGCCTCACTGTGGAGGCACAGCCACAGACACACACACTGGGGGGGGGGGATAGAGGATATAGAGAAAGAGAGGGCAGGGAGGGAGATAAAAGGGGGGGGATGGGTAAGGAAGAAAGGGGGGAGACGGAGAGAGATAACAGCAGGCCAGGAGTAATTAGCACACTGGCAGTAATAGAGTCTCCTCACTAAAACAGGAAGCAATCACCAAGCGCGCGTGCACACACACACACACACACACACACACACACACACTGCTGCTCAGTAGGGTCGGTTGCTTGGCTAGGGGGAGGTAAGATATCACTCAGGTTTTCAGTGCGTCTGCCTGGCTGAATGCTCCACGCTCCAGCCCACACCACCCCTGTCTACAGCTCAGCTTCCTGTTCTACCAAGTCCACACAGACGCCATCATAAATAGCAATCACCAGCCCCTCCCCCCCCCCTCACATCGCACCCCTCACCCCGAGTCTCTTTGATCCTGGCACAGAGACACTGAGGTGTCCATCTCCCCATTGTATCAGACAAGACACGGGGACGCAAAGACCCCCACAGAGGGAGCAGAGACCCAGGCTGAGTTGCGGCATGCCCGTCTGGTACAGAGGGAGAGGACACCCGGCGCTCACAACATGAACACGCTCGTCGCTCTTATTCTTCACAAAGCTCCCCCTGGTATTTTAAGGGGGTTATATTTAACGTAAACATAGTCATGAACACATATTACAGCCCCATAAAGAAGTCCGCTTCAGCCGTGTGAGAGAGGGAGAGGGAGGAAGCAGAGGTAGAGAGACTTCACCTCCTGTCTCTCATTCCTGAGCTGTGACTTCAGCCCACAGGGAACACAGTGTGTGTGTGTGTGTGTGTGTGTGTGTAGGCCCAGGAGTGCTGCTAGAGGGAGGTGAAAGGTCACAGGTAAGGTAGAGTTGAAGGTAGGAACAGGAAGTAATTCCTTCAATCAGGTGTGCTGCAGGTGGTGGGAGGCTGAAGGCAGAGAGAGAGAGAGGCAGAGAGAGAGAGAGAGAGAGAGAGAGAGAGAGAGAGGCAGCGAGAGAGAGAGAGGCAGAGAGAGAGAGAGGCAGCGAGAGAGAGAGAGAGGCAGAGAGAGAGGCAGAGAGAGAGAGAGAGGCAGAGAGAGAGAGGCAGAGAGAGAGAGGCAGAGAGAGAGACAGAGGGTGAGAGACAAACCAAGATATCTTCATCCAGCAGTGTGTGTGTTTCTCCAGATGGAAGATCTCTCTGCTTGTGGGATTCAATCTGCGCCAACATGACCAAAGTCATTAGCATGATGATGTTAAAAAGCAGAAGAATTTAACACTCCTCCTCCCGCTCTGCCGCTCTCTTTGTCTCCTCCGCTCTCTGCCCTTCAACAGCTGTGGAGGAATTTCCTCTCGGCTCTCCTGAACTCCTTTAATTTGCCAGCTCCTCTTTCACTGGGGGTGTGAAATTGGTCACACAGACTCCCCCCCACCCCCCCCCCAGTCAACCCCATCGCCCCTGTCGGATCAGACAATGGAGCCCACCCTGGCCCCTGACCTCTCATGCTAATGCCCGGGTGACCAGGGAGAATCCTGGACCCTGCCGCACCCGCTCCCCCTCCCCCCCTGCCCGACATCAGGGGTCAGGCGTCTCCTGACAAGCCCTCAGGGTGGGAAGGGATTTCGAGCTGGGGGGGTTTGGTGGGGTCATTTGACCCCCCCCCCCCCCCCCCCCCCCCCCCAGACAGACTCTACTTTTTCATGAACAAGTCAATTGCAATAGCTGCTGTTCCTGATGAGTGGACCCTCATGTTCAGTACTGCTGCCAGTGAAGCCTGATAGAAGCACCATTAATGACCCCCCCCCCCCAGCCCCAGACCAGCCCCCCAAGCCCTAGACCAACCCCCCCAGACCCCCTATCCTCAGTCTGTTATATGCGTCCCTCATCCGTCTTTACAATCCTAGCCTAATTTCTTTAATTATGGTGCCCAGAATAATTCCCTCAGAATTACCATCAAGGTCCATGAATGGGAGGGGGTGGGGGGGGCAGGGGGCAGAGCAGTGCCCTGGTTAATCTACATATGGGGGGGAAGGGGAGGGGTTCATGTCCTTGCTTTGCATGACACCTACCACCCCCACCCCACTTTAGCCTCCCCCTTCCATACTGTTTCACATCAGGGTCTTTGAAGCAGCAACCAATCCCCCCCCTCCCAATCCCCAGAGACAGACCAGGGAGGGGGGGAGGGGCAGAGGAGAAGGAAGAGGGAGAAAGAGCAGGAGGAGGCTCAGGCCTGGTTGAGGCAGCCTGCCAGGTTGATATGGTTACAGAGTCTCAGGGAGGGTCAGCCAGCCCTGGATCACAGAGGAACCAGCCATCCGCACCCCCAAGGATGAGGACGGATAAATTACTGCGGTCACAAAGCAGGAAAACCAGCCAGTAAATCCATCCAGATTTGGTCACAGTGTAGTAAAAAAAAAAAATATATATATATATATATATAATCTTGAATCTCATATGCATGATCATTAATGCTTGCGAAGAGTCTAACACACATGCATGCACAGTCCCAAAGACCCCCCCCCCCCCCCCCCACACACACACACACACACCCCACCCTCCCCTCCACCTCTGAGGCTGGGCTGAAGGGCTTTTGTTGGGGCCTGATTCAGGCAGCATATGGCAGGTGCCCCCAGCCCCCCAGGCTCTGTGGGACAGACCCATAGGATGCTCTTTTCCCCCTCTTTCTAACATGCACACCTCAAGATACTGTTACTAAGAACATGCACAGCATCCTGACAGTGACAAACACAGGGAAATCCACACAGCAGCCTCAACCAGTCAGACAACTTGATACAGGAAAAACTCAATACAAGAAAAACCAAACCAGTGTATCTGCATACAGGGAAGAAGACAGATAGAGAGGAGAGAGAGACAAGATAAATTAGAGTGGGAGAGAGAGAGAAAGAGGAGAAGAGAGAGAAGAGATAGAAGCTTAAGAAGCATCACTAGGTTACAGGGATCCAACCAGAGGACAGACAATGACTCAAGTATCCATTATGTCATTCATTAGCTGTAACCAATAGCTGCTAAACTGGCCACAACTGGCCCAGAGACACCAGCAAGACTGATGTTCTCTCTGGGAGACAAGAAACACACAATAAAAACACCTGATGAAGTTAGGTTTGGTAAAGCCACAGAGAGAAAGACACAGAGAGAGAGAGAGGCAGCTTACTACTAGGTTAACAGGATTAAACAGTGACTGTGGAGGAAGTACAATAGAGAGGGTGATTAAATGCTGTGAGACGGAAGCTGGGTGAATTTGAACACAGACCGTTTATCTGTCAAAGAGCTGGTTATCAGGACTACAGAGAGACCTGGCCTGAGCAGCCAGTTTAGCAGGCAACAAGTCTGCCAATCACTCAGATAGACAGACAGCCAACCAGCTAGCCAGGAAACCAGCTAGCCAGCCAGACAGCTAACCAGCTAGCCAGCCAAACAGCTAACCAGCTAGTCAGCCACACAGCTAACCAGCCAGACAGCTAACCGGCTAGTCAGCCAGACAGCTAACCAGCCAGACAGCTAACCAGCTAGCCAGGAAACCAGCTAGTCAGCCAGACAGCTAGTCAGCCAGACAGCTAACCAGCTAGTCAGCCAGACAGCTAACCAGCTAGCCAGCCAGACAGCTAACCAGCTAGCCAGGAAACCAGCTAGTCAGCCAGACAGCTAACCAGCCAATCAGCTAGCCAGCTAGTCAGACAGACAGCTAGCCAGCCAGAAAGCTAACCAGCTAGTCAGGAAACCAGCTAGTCAGCCAGACAGCTAACCAGCTAGCCAGACAGACAGCTAACCAGCTAGCCAGGAAACCAGCTAGTCAGCCAGACAGCTAGTCAGCCAGACAGCTAACCAGCTAGTCAGCCAGACAGCTAACCAGCTAGCCAGCCAGACAGCTAACCAGCTAGCCAGGAAACCAGCTAGTCAGCCAGACAGCTAACCAGCCAATCAGCTAGCCAGCTAGTCAGACAGACAGCTAGCCAGCCAGAAAGCTAACCAGCTAGTCAGGAAACCAGCTAGTCAGCCAGACAGCTAACCAGCTAGCCAGACAGACAGCTAACCAGCTAGCCAGGAAACCAGCTAGTCAGCTAGTCAGCCAGACAGCTAACCAGCCAAACAGCTAGTCAGCTAACCAGCCAGACAGCTAACCAGCTAGTCAGCCAGACAGCTAACCAGCTAGTCAGCCAGACAGCTAACCAGCTAGTCAGCCAGACAGCTAACCAGCTAGTCAGCCAGACAGCTAACCAGCTAACCAGCCAGACAGCTAACAAGCTAGTCAGTCAGACAGCTAGTCAGTCAGACAGCTAACCAGCCAGACAGCTAACCAGCTAGTCAGCCAGACAGCTAACCAGCCAGACAGCTAACCGGCTAGCCAGCCAGACAGCTAACCGGCTAGCCAGCCTGACAGCTAACCGGCTAGTGAGCCAGCCAGCTTGCTAACCAGCAGACAAGCCAAGCAGTCAGCTTGCCTTGTTTACGTCTTATAATTTGGAGTGATCTGTCCCTTTAAAAAGACCTCTTACAATATTCCAAAACACATGGAAATAAGCACACAGACACACACACTCACAGAAACACACTCACAGAAACACAAGCCCCTCCTGCTTGCCTCCCTTGTGAGCAGACCCTACTCCAGACTCCCAGTTTGACGACATCATTAGTCTAATTACCCATGATGCTGTGTGCTGTTTAATGTACCACAGCCAGTGAATAACCAGACGATACACACACACACACACACACACACACACACACACACACACGGGGCCCCAGACCGGACCCTACACATGCACTCACATAAGCATGTGCATTGACAAGAGTCTCAAGTACACACTGACAGACAGGCTGTCAGACAGACAAGCTGACAGACAGACAAGCTGACAGACAGATAGGCAGACAGACAGCCCTAATGATACCCTCAGGGTATCAACACCATGAAAGAGCTTCTCCAGCTCTGTAAACTGTGATTACTAAGAAGCACAGAGTTTTGGACCAGAAACAAGGACTCTGCTTCTGACCTTGTGTGTGTGTGTGTGTGTGACTATATGATCTTGTGAGCATGCAGGTGTGTGTGTGTATGTGTGTGTGTTTGTGTGTGTCTGCCTAAATGATCTTGTGAGCATGCAGGTGTGTGTATGTGTGTGTGACTAAATGATCTTGTGAGCATGCAGGTGTGTGTGTGACTCACTGGCTAGCAGCAGGCAGGACAGTGCGATGACGTAGAGCTGTTTAACGGCCACGTCGTAGTGGTCCATGAAGAGGTCCAGCAGGTACACAGCCAGGTGCCGGGCCGTGGGGCACAGCTGGTAGCGGTTACTCAGGATGGCCAGCAGGTCGGCGAAGTAGCGACGCATCCCGATCTGGGGGGAGTGGGCCCGGTACGCTGGCAGCTTCAGCTCCTGCAGGGTGAGGGGCATCACACACACACAAGATCAGCTGGTGTCAAACTGGCAGCTAATGAATGACCTAGAAACAGCTGCTGTTTATGAAGCCTGTAGGATCTATTATCCACCTTTAAATACATTGTCAGAACTTGGTTGTACCGAGAGAGAGTTTCTCTTTTTCTCTTTTAGAAGGTGATCAAGGGTAAGAAGAATTAAGAGGGGGGGCAGGGAGGGTGCTGTATCACTAGGAGATATGAGAGCTGTCTCACTTGGAGACATGAGGCTGTATCACTAGGAGATATGAGGCTGTATCACTAGGAGACATGAGGCTGTATCACTAGGAGACATGAGGCTGTATCACTAGGAGACATGAGGCTGTATCACTAGGAGACATGAGGCTGTATCACTAGGAGACATGAGGCTGTATCACTAGGAGACATGAGGCTGTATCACTAGGAGACATGAGGCTGTATCACTAGGAGACATGAGGCTGTATCACTAGGAGACATGAGGCTGTATCACTAGGAGACATGAGGCTGTATCACTAGGAGATGTGAGGCTGTATCACTAGGAGACATGAGGCTGTATCACTAGGAGATATGAGGGCTGTAACAGTAGGAGATATGAGGGCTGTAACACTAGGAGATATGAGGCTGTATCACTAGGAGACATGAGGCTGTATCACTAGGAGACATGAGGCTGTATCACTAGGAGATGTGAGGCTGTATCACTAGGAGACATGAGGCTGTATCACTAGGAGACATGAGGCTGTATCACTAGGAGACATGAGGCTGTATCACTAGGAGATATGAGGGCTGTAACAGTAGGAGATACGAGGGCTGTAACACTAGGAGATGAGGGCTGTATCACTAGGGCATATGAGGCTGTATCACTAGGAGATATGAGGCTGTAACAGTAGGAGATATGAGGGCTGTAACACTAGGAGATATGAGGGCTGTATCACTAGGAGATATGAGGGCTGTATCACTAGGAGACATGAGGCTGTAACAGTAGGAGATATGAGGCTGTATCACTAGGAGATATGAGGGCTGTATCACTAGGAGATATGAGGGCTGTATCACTAGGAGACATGAGGCTGTAACACTAGGAGATATGAGGGCTGTAACACTAGGGGATATGAGCCTGTATCACTAGGAGATATGAAGTTGTAACACTAGGAGATATGAGGGCTGTATCACTAGGAGATATTAGGCTGTAACATTTCAGTCCCTAAGACACAGCAGGGCGTTAGTCCAGAGCCGCAGACACAAGCCTGCCCCCAACACACAAACAACACAAATCTTCATAAGACTACTTTAATAGATTACTGTGTTGTTGTTTCTTGCAACATGGTGGTTAAATCATGTGACTTCCCCAGTTTAGAGCATGTTTATGTGAACATCCCAGAACAAAAACACTTAATGTATTTGTTGTGCAAAAAAAGAAAAGAATATATATATATATATATATATATATATCTAGTGACCTTCCACAGCATGGGTTAGAACTAAGCTCCATAGCAGATTGGCGCTCAATTAATCAGCTTAAATACCATCACTTTGGGGCCCTTCAATTCAAGAGACACAAAAAAAATATTTTCAAAAGACCCACAAACAAATATTGTAACTGTGGCCAGTCGGACTCTTTGCCCTCCTTACATAAGACTGCTCATCCACTCCTCCCTTCCACAACCAGAGTCTGGAGTTGCTGTTCATGCATCTATCCTCGTCATTCTGAATGGATGAGAGGAGGCTTGTTTGGTTGTCTGCTCTGCCCAGTCACACCTTCAGACCTGAAGCCTTGACTGTGCTCTGATACCTGCGGTACTCTGCCTGTGACCCCTGTGGTCACAGGGACTGGGATTTAGATGAGTTTGTTTAGTTTTCTGAGGCAGAAGCAGAGACAATGGCTGTCAGTTAAGCCTAAATTGAATCCACCTCTCCCCCCTCCTTCCTCCCACCCTGAGGGCAGCTACTAAACACTGATTCCATGACCACTATCCCACATCCCCCCCTAAAAATTAGAACCTCTGCCACTAGCCTCCATCCATATGTCTGTCTGGGAGTGATGGGGGGAGAGGGGGCTGGGGAGGGGGGCTGTGGCTAGGGGAATCGGGTGGCTGGGGCAGAGGAGTGGGGGGCTGCGGTAGAGGAACTGCATCCTAATTAAGAATTCCACAGCTGCCTCCTCCTCTTCCTGATTTGCATGTCTGATAATTTGCCACATGCTCAACACACATCACCACTATCTCTATGTCCCACTTCAGGGGCCTGATGGTCTCACACACACACACACACACACACACACAAGTTCTCCATCTCCCACCGGGAACCAGTGTTTAAAACTCCCTCTAGACACCGGCTGTGTGTCTTTAAGGTTCTAGAATGTCTACTTTAAAGGTTCTAGAATGGCTGGAATGTGATCTTATGTGTATGTTTTCAGGAGGCTGTAGGCTGACACACTTCCA
Source organism: Protosalanx chinensis (assembly GCA_030340685.1). Classification (NCBI taxonomy): domain Eukaryota; kingdom Metazoa; phylum Chordata; class Actinopteri; order Osmeriformes; family Salangidae; genus Protosalanx; species Protosalanx chinensis. The sequence goes on from CM059330.1 coordinate 11,270,787, forward strand.
GGATAACTGACATATCACCTTGAGTCAGTAACACACAGGCATGAGTCAACGCTACATGACTCACAACAAAGACTATGACTCATTATTTCTTAGAGCAATACTCCCCATCTCAAGTGAAAATATAACCCGACCCCACATACGTATATGTATATACACACACACACACACACTCACACACTCTCTCTCTCTCCTCATAGAGCGTCACGTTAGCCTGAACATCTTGGCACAGGAGGCTGCCAGCCCAGTGACAGATGTTTGAATCAGGGGACACACAGGGAGAAATACGATCACAGGGAGGTTAATTAAGACGTTTGGTAATTAATGAGCCTTGGCCCGTGTAATCTGAATGAGATCATCTTTAAACGGATGATAAGACTCATAACAGATCCGAGGGCTCGGGCTACACATCACCACCACAGCAGTCTTTCAGTCTAGTACAAGGATGGTTACTGGCACAGTCTTGTCTTAAATGCAGACAGAACACACAGTACACACTTCATATTTCCTGTAAACACCCACTCCTTAAACACCACTAATGTGATGTCAGACACGTCTATGGTTACCAACACACCACAGAGGCTAGTAAAACCTCTACTCAAACAGCAACATGCCTGTCAACAGCAGAACAGTGACCAGGTGGAGAGGGTTAGTGTTCTAGTACAGGGAGACTACAGCAGAACAGTGACCAGGTGGAGAGGGTTAGTGTTCTAGTACAGGGAGACTACAGCAGAACAGTGACCAGGTGGAGAGGGTTAGTGTTCTAGTACAGGCAGACTACAGCAGAACAGTGGTTTGCTACCAAAGACCTGCTCCCCTGTTAAGTTTAAATATAAAGTATAAATATTTCCAATGGTCATTATGATTTGCGGCTTCATTATAAGCAATAATCTTTGAGTGAAGACAGAGTTCCGGTGTATCAGATGACAGCTACAAGTTGACCACAACGCAAAAGGGATCCTTTGGTCTTCTTGATTTCTTAAAAACACGCGTGTTTGGTCTCACCTTGATCCGGAGAGACTGATGGATGTCGGCGGCCAGCTGTCCTTTCCACCATTGTAGCTCCCTCTCCATCTCTCCCGTCCAGAGAAGGCTTCAATGATGAGGTTACACCCTGCAGACACGCCACACAAAACCCGCCGAATGAAGAACCACGGACCGGTGCGACCGACCCGCTCCTGATCTGACCCACTCCTTATCAGACCCACTCCTTATCAGACCCTCTCCTGATCTGACCCTCTCCTGGTCAGACCCGCTCCTTATCAGACCCTCTCCTGATCTGACCCGCTCCTTATCAGACCCTCTCCTGATCAGACCCTCTCCTAATCTGACCCGCTCCTGATCAGACACAACCTGGATCCGGCCAATGGAGGCAACGAAATTATGACGAGTAGCGACCAAAAACAAAACCTTCCTACATTAGATAGATCTATCTAAAGAGTGTTAGAGATCGTGCATAATAGGGTGATTTAAGGATGATTAAAATGACAGTAGCAACATATCCCCCATGCATGTGTTCTGCTGGGGTTTGCCCAGTTTAAATGGCCAGACCGTCCATAGCCCACCGCAAAAACCTCCAAATTGATAGAGGTGTAATGGTCTCTACTCTCCCAAGTAACTTCCGATGAAATGTACCTACTTTCCTGGCTAAACTACATCGTCAGCAAATATATTCGACCATGCAAACATTTGGTTTGACTTATTTCTCATTCATAATCTTTTCTTCACCACGCTTCAATAATACTGTCCTTGGACGGTAAAAAAAAACTTGGTCAGTCTTGCGGCCCTGAAATCTTATTCGTTTTTTTTTCTCCAAGCGATTAATCGCTCCAAACATATCTTAGTCCAACCGATGAGTTGATTCCTTGTAACAGTTTTCTAATAAACTTTGACATTAGACTGTAACATGGCATGTGCTGCACTCACCGCTCAGACGGGAATCAGACCTCTTTGTCTCAGTCCGACATCCTGAATATGAGAATTAAGTTTTATTAATATTATCCCTGCTGCACGTGAAAAGCGTATATTCAACCCCGTGTCACGTGACGCAGCTATATAACACTTTTATTCCGGTGTTTTTTCTTTGTTTACACTTTCCTATATAATTTTCTTCCACAGCCCGTTTCCCAACACGCTCCCTTCCAACAAAGTATCAGACCCTGGGTTATGCTGGGTTCCACCAGCTGCTGGTCTGGAGATCAGGAACCAGAGGGTGAGCATGGGAATTGTAGTTTTTTCCCTTTGTCACCTTTTGTCACAATTGTGATCTTATTAGCCTTGGTCTACATGAAATTGACAAGACAATCACACACGATGGAGATGATGTATGTTGTATATAAATTGTTTTAAAAGTTGAAGTAGACTAACACTTTTAATGCATAAGTATTTTTTTTCCGAAACTTGATGTTTGGACAATACAAACGCCATACATAATAATTAAAATGCATGTTGACAAATATTTAGGAAATGTATTTTTTTTGTCATGTTCCGCACATTTGAACAGTCCTAAGTGCGCTCATCCACTACACCTTTCCAATCCACTCCGGTAATCAACATTATTGACCGTATCAGTTTTCAATTCTGCATGCCTGTATATTAAGAATGACCATGGACAGATCTGCAAATGACATTCAGAACATCGCCACCTTGTGGTACGATCAGGAACCAGAGTTCAGTTTTGATTCATTCATGTCAAATAATTGTACTGTTGGACAGACGTAGTACACTATGTGGACACAGGTTAGGTACGCTACACATTAGGCTAAAATATACACATGCAAATTTGATAGGCATAATAATGATTTCACTGATCTCTGATACAGTGGCAGTGATACATGACTGGAGTTTAGTAGAAAGTGTGTTTTTACAATAATCCACTTAAACCAATCACTCAATCTGTAACCCAACCAACAAACCAACCAATCGACCAACAAATCAACCAATCAACCAATCAGCTGGCAGCTTCACTGTTAGCCTTCCCATCCTCCTTGGTCGGGTAGACCTGGTCTGCGTAGACCAGGAACCCGGTAAAGGTGCTGTCAGTCCAGAACGGGTCGAAGAACAGGCCGTTCTGCTCCGAGTAGAATATCTGCAGCCATACCTGGTCCTCCCGCTGCAGACGGAGAACAGTGGAACCAGACGCCACATCATGGTTCCCCGTGTTGCCGTCGAAAGTCTTAATCTTGTACTGGCCGTTGTGAACCAGGCCGATGGCCAGGTGCTTATTGGACAGAGTGATGTCATAGGAGAAGTAGTACACTCCGGGAACGGAACACACAAACTTCCCGCTCGTGGCGTTGTAGTGGCCGCCCTCGTTCAGCAGGATGCGGCTGAACCTGATTGGCTGACGCTCTTTGGGGTAGCTCTTGGTCATGGCCACTGAGAAGGCGGAGCGGGCTGCACTCCCACAGTCACAGCCTCCGGGTGCCCCCACCTTACCCACCTCCCCTGACGCCCCCTTGACGCCCCTCAAGCCCGCCAATCCAGGGGCCCCACGTAGACCCTTCTGGCCCCGGGGCCCGGCCTTGCCCACCACCCCCTCTCGGCCCTTCACGCCTGGCTTCCCTGGGTTGCCTGGCCTCCCTGATTCCCCTGGAAGAAAACACATGAAGAATCAGTGTGTTGAAAACCCCCACTGTGCGTTTCCTCTCTGTGTTTAAACCACTCTGATCTGCGTGGATAGTCCACTGATCTTACCACGCCCTCCCCTTTCCCCCTTCTCTCCATCGCCCCCATCCAGGCCATCCTTCCCTGGGGAGCCCATGGGACCTGCAGGCCCTGGAGATCCGGGAGGTCCAGGTTGTCCGAGTGGCCCCTCGGGGCCAGGAAGGCTGCATACCAGCTGGGAGGAATGGATGGTAATGTTACGGCCTTTCCTCCAGAAGGGGTAGGAAGACTGGGAGGAAGCGAAGACTACTGAGCACAGCAGCAGGATTGGTTGGAGCATGATGACACTGACACTGGGGGGGGGGGACAAACGCAGGTATGTTTTTAGAATTGTTACCATTAGAAGGTTTTCTGTTGTCAATGACAGCAACGACCGTTGACACAACGTTGCATTGATAACCCCCAAATACATTAAACAGACACTTTTTAAAGTGTGAAAGTAAATGTTTTAAAGACGAATATGAATGACTTACACTATATAACTTGGCGTGATACATTGCATGATTTACTTTTAACAACGACGTTTTATGAGAAACTCACCAGTTTGATGTTAAAACAACAAACACGCCCAAACCTGTCCACGTCCGCTTACATGACAATGTTCCTCTCCAATATCACTCAGGACTGAATGCCATCTTTAAAGTGCTTTAAAGTGCATTAAAGAAACTCTGTTCTCTGTGTTGTATCTGCAGCCGGGGCTGTGCTACACCCTCTCACTCGTGTTACAGCATCAAGTCATCAAATACCATCACCATGATGTAATTACATCCAAACCAAAGAAACAACACATTGTTTAATCGGCTTGTTATTATGGACCTGACTATAGTTCTACCAAGTAGGTCTTCTGCATTAACGACTACGGTTGCACGTCGGTGATTTAATACATGAAAGCAAGATATCACACATCTTTGCAGCGACGTGTAAATTAAATAAATAAGGACTTCCAGATGTGTTGAGGATCGGGAGCCAAAACCCATAAAGTCTGAGCAGTTGGGCGAGGCTGTCTGTGTCGGAATAGGTTTCAAGAGAAAAGTTTGTGACACATCATTGTCATTTGCCAAGCAATAGCAGTCCGTTACTGTATGTTTGCTTTGAGATTTCGACATGAGGCACGCACCTCCCTCGTGCCTGGACAGAGATTCCCGCGTGGTTGCTTACAAGAGCACGAGGACATTTTTCAGTTTATTTAACTCTTTTGAGGAAACTGATGAGGCAAGACAGAACTTAGAACCAGTTACTTATAAAAGTTTTTTTTATTCCATCAAAAACCACAGCACTGTGCCAGGCACTGTGTACAGATGTGAATCAGCTCTTTAAATCTAATTAACTGGGTTTAACAAGGTTATTTACAAAAACGGAAAAATATATTTGACCACACTTTATCTGCTGTGTGGGTGGCAACACTGACACAGATTGATGAGAAGAAATGTCACACTGAGAAGGAATCAGTTGTAGACTAGCTATAAGGGAAGAGGTGTGTGTGTGTGAGTTTGTGTGTCGCTAGTTGAAGAAATTAGCCATGGGGTCGTCTGGGCGGCAGCGCTTCATCCTGAAGGCCTCCATCTCCTCCTCCGTGGGCTCCTTCACCTCCAGCAGACTGTTGTAGGGCCTCTTCCTCTCATCCACCTGCATGAGCACCTCCACCTGCTGCAGCCGCTTGTCCTCTGCCAGCAGGGCCTGGAGGGGCGGGGGAACAGACGCGGTTGGTCGAGCATTGTACACAAACAGATGTTTACTCACTTTTTATTTTGTCAATACAAGTGCATTCTCTCTCTCTCTCCCTCCCAGTGTCTCTCTCCCCATCTCTCACACAGCAGCAGGGTTGAGCACTAAGGGCAGGCTCACCTTCTTGAGCTTCTCTTTCTTCTTCTCCTCGTCCTCCGAGTCGCTGCTGTCAGAGTCGTGCTTCTTCTTGTTCTTCTTACTCTTTTTCTTCTTCTTCTTGTCCTTCATCTTCTCTCGGTGCATCTACGTTACCATGGTTACAGTGTCAACAGGGGCTACCAGGCATGCCACCAGTGGCTAGAGCCACCATAAGACAGCCTGATTATTTCTTAATGCATTAAAAAAAGATATATACACAACCTAATGTTATGGTATTAACAAAAACAGAATCAATTATGGTGAATTCGCTCTTCTCAGCATCAACATCGTCACCTGAAACAGGAAGTTGTTCTTACCTCCAGCAGAGTCTTAGGCTCCTCCTCTTCCTCCACTTGCTCTAGACCCTCCTCAAATGGAACACATGCCGAGCTGGTCTATAGGTGGAGAGACATGTCAATCACCTCGGCCTCACGACTAGCAGAAGTAAAACCGGTCATTTGGTTGCTTTGATAATGTGGTTTTGGATAACTTAAAACATAGAGAAGTACACTTAAGTAACTATATATATTTTTCCCCCCAACATAGATCTGTAGTGCTGTTTGTCCTCAGGTCCTCTGCAGTCCTTACCGCTGTTTGTATCCCAGCCTGCCCGGTGCAGTAGCTCTGTTTGACCATGGAGTGGCAGCACTTAAAGCCCCAGTAGCCGTCCCTCCAGAACGAACCCCAGATGCACTGTTCAGAAACACGGAGGAGAGAGAGAGAGTCAGGGAGACACACATTCTCGCTACTTTCATTAACATGTCCTGCTGTTCTGATGGATCTGGGCCTGTTCTAGAACCACTGACCGTGTGGTTGTTGATGAGCACGTCCTCCTCGTACTTGGAGCGTGCCACAGCCTTCTCCTGGCCCTTGAGCACGGCGCCGTGGCGAGAGTACTCCACGTAGTCCTCCGTCTGGGCCAGCAGCAGCTCTCTGGGGGGGGCGTCCAGGTGCTCCTCCCCACCGTACTGGATGAAGAGGACACACAGGCGGTTAGCTGCACTGCTGCAAACTAATGCTATGCAACATCTGACGCGCACACGTAAAGACCTGGTAGACTGAAACCCAGAACTACGTTTGTTTTTCTTTGTGTTCATGGTCATTTGACTCCCCCCACCCCCCCCCTCATGTCTACAGGATAGCTTTTCCTCTCCTTATCCTCACTCCCTCTCACATACACACCCTCTCCAGGATGGTCTCCTTCTGCTGGTCTTTGAAGTCCTCCTTCTTGACCTTGAAGGACTGGTGCAGCAGCTCCAGCTTGGTGGGGTCAGCCTGCAGGTGCACCTCAGAGCCCTTATCATAGGCCTCCCACGCAAACACTGCAGGGAGCAGGGGAGGGAGACAGGAAGGAGGGGAGACAGGCAAAAGATAATTGTAAAAATTTCTGACTCGTCTAAGACACATTGGCTCTTTGTGGAAGGGCCTGACGTAGCTTCCAGAACATTCCAAATCCCACTACAGAACCGGATTTGGGGAAATGGGAACACATCTCAAACTGTATTATTTCACAATGGTCCATTCTCAAAACAGAACTGTGAATAATCCCGGCTCTGAAATCCAATCTCCATGGATACGTCCTGGAAATAAATCAAAACATGTCCTGAGAGGAACTGGAGAAAGAAGAAACCGGAAGGACTGGGGGGGGCACTCACATTGCGTCTGAGCCATGGTGATGGTGTCTCCTGAATATCGTACAAAGTTATCTCCTGCGTAGCCCACTCTGTGAAGAAGCACAGTACACAGTCATCCATGAACCGAATATAAAGTACACAGTCCCTCAGAGGTGGGAGACTGACCAGGTCCAGTACACAGACCAGGACAGGGTTCTACAGGACACATGGATGGAGATTGCTCATGAGATCGAGGGAGGCTTCTTACTCGTCAGGGTTCATGCCCGTGTTGGAGTACGGGTTCTCCCTCATGGCGCGGGTCTTGGGGTCGTAGTAGGCAGAGTTGGGGTCTAGGTTCCTCAGGTACTGGAGGAGAGACGACAGGTGACATTATCATCCAAACCAGAGGCAACATCATCAACATGACTATGATGATCTTCATCATGTGACCTGCCCCGGATCTCGGCTCACCTTAGCCGTGTCCTCTCTGATTCGCAGGTTCCTGACTGTGATGCGTCTCTTGGAGTCGAAGTTCTGTCCGGGCATGTCGATGTCATCAGCGTACTTATCTTCATCCTCGTCCTCGCTGTTGTGCTCACGCTCCTGACAGGAAGGAGGTTCCACAGACACAACATCAACATCTCATGCCAACGTGTGTGTTCTGCCTGCGTGAAAACTGTGTGAACACAGCAGAACACAGAGACAGGCTCAGAGGAGAGCAGGTGTCTTACCTGTGCATCTTCATCATCTGCCCACTGGCTTCTGGAGTTCTATTGGGGCCAGAGCAAAGTTCATCAGCACGAACAACAGAGCAGACATAACATATGTGTGCTAGCTAGATAACTAAGAGTCTGAGAGGACTCACAGCTGGGTCTATCACCTTCCCTGTGGCCAGCTCTTCTTGAAGCTTGTGGGCTTTCAAGGTCCTCTTGGCCTAAAGAGGTAAACGAAGGGTTAGATTCAGGTCAACATCTCGGAACATTTGAATGGAATGATAGAACGTTTCGAGTAAGAAGATCATTTGACACTGTCAGAATATCCACCTGACTTTCTAAAGTCATGTCCCAGCACCAGCTGTTGTCTCACCAGGTCTACTTTAGCGTACTCCTCCACAATGCGGTTGTGGTCCTCAGGGTCGTAGCCGTTCCAGCGGTCCCTCTTCCCGTCGTAGTCCAGATCTAGAAGGATCTGGCTGTGCTCGTCAGGTGCCATGCCCGTCCCGGTGAACATGGCCCCCACCTTCCTGGGCCGCTGGGGGGAGGGCAAAGAGGAGGGGGGGGGGGGGGGGGGGGTTACATTCACATCACCGACTGACTACCTTGAGTCGCTGGTCACCTGGACTGACTGGCCGTATGAAGGCAGGGTGGGGCGGGGGAGACCCTGGTAGAGCAGGATGGAGCCAGGAGGGACCCTGGTGTAGCAGACAAGCAGGGTGGGGCCAGGGGGGACCCTGGTGTAGCAGACAAGCAGGGTGGGGCAGGGGGACCCTGGTGTAGCTCACCTCCAAACAGTCTTTCTTCTTGTGCGTCATGGCACCACAGTTCTCACAGGCCCCTTTACGGAACTTGGTACTCAAAGATTTCTGTTAAAGAATGCAAGAGGGAACTCAGTAATGCAATGAGAGTGTTATACAGTGGCTCTGTGAGTTTGTGTGTGTGTGCTTAGCTTACATCCTGAACCCCTCTCTTGTACCACTCTCCTATATTGGAGTACTGCTTCTCCCTTTCCTCCTGGGGCCTCTGGTGCCTAAGGGTCGGCCTCTTAGAGGGGTCGATGTACCAGGGCACCGAGGAGATGTACTGGGGGATGTGAGGATTGATGTCCCTGGACACAAGAGAGAGAGGAGAGCAGACAGTTTATGAGCCACGTGTCTGTACCAACAGATGATATACCTTGACCTGGCAAGAAGCACTGGAACTCTCCTAACTGCAGGTTAAAGCCACGGTCACGTTTTGGACTCTTCAGTCTTACTTTCCCTCCTCGTCCACTTCAGCAGGAGCATTTCCCAGCTTCCTCTGTTCTTCTAGTTCTTTCTTCTTCCTCCAGTCCTCCCGGGTCATCTTCTTCGGTTCCTCCAGACCCACCACCCCCTCGCCTCCTGCCTGGCCAGCTTCTTCCACTTCTTCCGGCATGGTTTCAGAGGTAACCTAACCCTAACCCTGTGTTGTGTGGGGAAGCATCACATCAGATAAATTATTAATAATATAGGGTTTAGCATAGCATAGGTATCAGTAGCTTATGTATAGACTGCATCTAAACATCTTCTGTTCATTTGATCTTCCTGGTTACAATGTACGTGCTTTTATTATCCACTGTCTTTAACTAAAAAGCATGTAAAAATGATTAACTACACATTATCCGACAATAATTTAGTTTAAGCAGCAAGACAGGATAGCCTAGCTAGGTAGGCTAACGTTACAAACTCGAAGACTTCAACACAAACAATCCATCCAATAACGCATATTGAAAAGATCTTCATAGGTAAGCGGAGCGCCCAAAATACTATACTACATTAATTAGTTTTATGAAATGTTGGTTACCTTGTGTGCAACAGAATATGGGAAAATACAAACTATTTAGAAATCCAGTGTCGCTTTTCACGTATGTTTACAACACGATTAGCGTCGCCATTTTAGATCATCTCCAACGTCACGACTCACGTGTCCCGATGTCTTCTTCTTCTTTGGTTTTTCCTGAGCGCGACCCCGCCAGCGCCAGCGCGACCCCAAGATGACAAACTACCACAGAGGTGTGTCCTTCGTTAAAGGCATGGCACACAAGACTTGTGTAATAACGACAAGACATGGATGTCTATTGTAAAACTTTACTTATAATATTTATTATACACAAAGGAGTACAGTACAGTTCATGAGTCTTCTCATGGTAGCAAAACACCCCATTAATTCAGAAGGTCTGTTTCTGTGTCCCCTCTTAAGAAGGGGCTCAGAGCTCTGCATTTAACCAGTTGGCATAATCATCATCACAAACACACAACAAAACAAAACAAAAAAAGTAAAAAGATAATACAGATTTGATAAATACAAAACTAGGCAAAAAGGTACATCTATTTTTCCCCTGCATGTCTAGGAAAGACAGGAGAATGGGCAGGCAATGTAAAAATGGTAGTGCTTCAAAAAAGATTGGGATAGTAGTTGACAGAGTAGGCCTCTTGATATGTGTTGGAGGTTGGAACCAACTGATTGTGTCAGAAAGCGTGGCGTAGAGGATTGTAAGGCCCTCGAATGGCTGACATAAATTCACATTCTCTAAGTACCAAATCTACATCTCAACTACAAATATGTTTTTATTTAGTAATTTTTTATTATTTTTTTTAAAGAAAAAGACTACAATATACTTCGATGAAGGGTTGGGTACAAAGGAAATTGCGCTTTCTAGTTTTGATGCTAACCCCTGCTGTATCTGACTGATGGCTCCATTTCAGTCAACATTCAGAGCCAAAGTTTCAGTTGGGGTCACTTGTTATGGCTGTAGCCATCAATATTGTTACCTATTAGGCTCCCAAATGCAGTAAATATGAACGAAGTCATCAAAGATTCAGTAAGGGGAGGACGTCAAGAGATTAAGTTTGATAAAACTGCTCGCAATGATCAACTGTAAGTGAACGTCAAAACGACCAAACAAACCAACAACCTCGCGAGTCCTCCCAGAGGGGTGGAGTTAGAGAAGCTGTTCTGGGCCTGGTGCAGGAGGACACGCAGGCCGACCTGCCCTTGTGCGTTTGTGAGATGTACCTTGTGTGCTCATACAGAATGTACAGTGGAACATCACATTCAGGTTGGAACTCAACGGAAAGGCCCAGTGCGAAGAAAGTTCTGGAACAGACGCATCAATACAATCCTGAAACGTTTTTCGTTAGTTGCTCCGGACGACCAATCACACAGAACCTTACAAAGCACCCGACTGACAAACAGAGAAAATGTCAACAACATTTGTGTGTTTTCTTTCTTTCTTTCCTTCCTTCAACAGCCCTACAGCTAAGGTAGGTGTTGTAAGTGAACCCAGCCATCTAAACCAAACAGGAGTTTGACAAACAGGTGGTTTTCATGGTTAAAGTTTTGCAGGCAGCACAGCACTCAGGAGATATAAAACATCATGAATCTCCTACCAGACGCTGCTGTGACCTTAAACATACTGCATTAAACAAGTCAAATGAACTGAGCCTTCATCTAGACGAACAGAAGGTCCAGATATGAGCTGGGAACAGACGTTCAGAAACATCCTCAATAACGTAATTCTACAGACAAACGGTGGAGATGATAACTGGGAGATACTCTGAACTCTCGGAATGTAACTCGTTTCCCCGTCGTGTTTTTTTTTTGTCTTCCTGTTGTGAGCAACTGACCAATGACGTGGCGTGTCAGATGTCATCACAGGAAGTGGAGTTATTACAGCTTCCTGCAAGCCACGCACTCATGTTTTTCCACAACATCTGAGTGGTTCTGCTCAGTTATGTTTTAGGGTATGTTACTTTTTAACGTCGTCGTGTTCCCGACCCTGTTCGTGTCTTACGAGCGTCTGTATCTGGGATCAGTAAGACAGCGTCACCAGTCATGTGATCGTTACAACGTGACTGAGACGGTGCTGCTACAACCATTAGGGTGAGACGTGAGCGAACCTTTTGTTTACCAAAATCTTTTCAAACAATATGTAAACAACTCTTGAGAGAAGAAAAGAAGAGTTTAGCACCAGACACTAGTTAACATATGAACAGTGGAGAACCTGATGGCTGGCTGGATGTGGCCTTGTCCCTTTAGCACCAGTTCTCTGCCCATCTCCAGTTTGTCTGGAGTTCAGGAAAGGGGTGGCAAGGCAATGCAGCACCAAGGCAGTCTGTTGTGTGTCCTCTACCCAAGACTCTGCCTGTGTATGTCTCTGAGTCTCAGGAGAGATGGGATGGATGGATGGAGGCCGTAGGAAGACCCAAAGGCTACATAGTTTATTTCACTTCGTCCTCCTCCTCTTCTACTGCTCCCCACTCATCCTCATCCTCCTCCTCCTCACCCTCCACTTCCTCCTCTTCTTCCTCCTCCTCGTAGTCTCCCCAAGTGTCATACACATCCCCTCCTTCCTCCTCTTCCTCACCTAGTTCAGCTCCATCCTCCTCCTCCTCTTCCTCTGCTAGATCCGTTTCCTCCTCCTCCAGATCGCCAGCAGGATCCTCCTCCTCCACAACCTCCATCTCCTCCCCTTCATCATCATTTTCCTCCTCATCTTCCTCATCCTCTTCCTCATCCCCCTCTACCTCCTCATCCCCATCACCCTCTACCTCTACCTCGCCAAAGTCTAACCCATCCACCTCCCCATCCTCCAGATCTCCATCTTCCTCCTCCTCCTCCTCCTCCCCTTCGTCCTGTTCCTCCTCCTCCTCCTCCTCCTCACCTGCATCCTCTTCCTCCTCCTCCTTGAAGGAGGAGGGAGAGGTGTGGTCATCTTCTGCTCCGAACGACAGCTCACTGTAGGGGGCGAGGCTGGGCGCCGTGGCAGCGGGCGGGATCTTGGCAGTGGAGGTGTTGATGAACAGCCGCTCAGCTGTGGGTTGTAGAGTGGAGGGTGGCAGGGCCGCAGCAGCAGAGGAGGGGGCCGCAGAGGAGGATCCAGCCAGGGCTCTGGGAGGAACCAGAGGGTGGGGTGCCGGCAGAGCCATTCCCCCAGGCGTGAGGGAGGTCATGCTGGGTACGTACTCCCGGATCTCCCCCGGCTCCAGGGGCTCGGGGCCGCAGGGGTCGTGCTCGCTGCAGGAGAGGCGTCCGTCCAGCTTGGAGATGAACAGCATGCCCTCGCGGTGTTCCTGGCAGTAGGAGTTGGGACACATCTCGCAGAAGGACGCTGCCTCGCCACCGCACACGTCACATTGGTGCCAGGGGCACTCCCAGCGACCTGAGAAGAAACACACACACACACACATTTATGTCTACAACTTCTGGCCTGTGAAGGTCCTCTCAAGAACTCAACAAAAATGGCACCTTCATCTAAAGCAGGCTGTTGTTGGGGGCTGCTCACCTGCTGGTCTCTTGGAGAGGTTGAGGCAGTCAGCATGGTAGACCTTAGGACAGCCGGGCTTCTTACACGACACGATCTGCCCTCCGTCTCCGCAGCTGAAACACTCATCCTCGCGCTCCTTCGTCACCTCCAGCTTGCTCCTCTTCTTCACCTGCGCCTTCTTCTTCCCCTCCTTCAGCTTCAGCTTGTCGGCAGACGGCTGGTTCTGACGCGCGCACACACACACACACACACAGACAGACACATTAGACTTCACCATATTCTTTTGTGTGCATATTTTGGGGACTTTTTCTGGACAGACAGTTGAGAGAGAGAGAGAGAGAGAGAGAGAGAGAGCGCACTTCAGGCCTCACCTTGGGTCGCACACCCAGAAACCCGCTGCAGTTGGGAGCTCCACACTTACACACCGTCTTCCCGTTCCCCAGACACTCCAGGTTGTAGTTGAAGGTGAGCTCCACACCTGCATACACACACACACACACACATTACAACACACTCCTTCAACCATGGGTTCTATCACAGTATCAGTCATTTGACTGAACATCACACACACCTACACACACGCAACAAAAAACGTCTGCAAAATCTTTTGAAGACCCAAGGTTAAACCCAGCCGGTCACAGAGGGGTTAACTGAGCCCATGAGGTCAGCTGACAGCCCCCTCCCCCCTCTCAGGAGGACAGAGTGGCCTCCAGTCTTGGCCTGTGTCAACACTCCAGCAGACGAGGGGGTGGTCTCTGTTTATCCACTCTGGAGGCCGGGGGTTGTGGAACACGGTCATTCATTAACCGATTTAAACTGCAGACTGGCAACCCCACACCATCCCCGCTTTGAATACACTTCAATAAAACCCAAAGTGTTAGGTCTGGGAGACGGACCAACGTGGGTTTTTAAAGCGGGTTCATTTGTATCTCAGGCTGAGATATGAGAGACGGATGGGTCCCTGTGAGGAGTGTGTGGCTGCTGGGTCCGGCTGACCTTGTGGGATGTCCTGCAGGGCGAACAGCCCCACCCTGGTGTCTCCGTTCACCGTCCACTTCTGCGTCTCACAGTTGGGCTGGCAGCAGTGGTTCATGAAGCGCGCCTGGTTCCCCTTGGGCCCGGCGTCGATGATACGGTCCTGAACACACAGCAGACTTAACGTTAGCTCACTGCGTTCAGCACGGGCTTCGAGGATCAAACAGTCAGCCCCCATCACGGTGTTTTAATGATACATGTATGTTTCCCTGCATGTTTTTAGATGTTTCCCCCCCCTTCCCACACACCTGATTCTAATGCATGTTTGTTACCAGGATTCCTCAAAGCTAGATAACCATCCATTCATTTGAATCAGGTGTGTAGGAGCAGGGAAACATCTAGAACATGCAGGACAGTGGAGCCCTGAGGACCAGGGTCGGTCCACCACAGCGTCGGAGGAAGGATCTCCAAGACGGACCGGACTCCGGCCGTACCTTGTCCAGCGTGAGCATGTAGAAGTTGCAGATGTCGTTCTCCTGGGCGTGTCTAATCCTGGCTCGGCACTCCTCCTCGTCGATCACCTCGCCCACGTACTCATTGACGAAGGCGCCCTTCTTGATGTCGAAGACGGAGCGCAGGCCCCAGCCCCTGGCCAGCGTCCTGAAGATCTCCACCTGGCTGTACTGGCGCTTGGTGAAGGCCTGGTTCTGGCAGCGCTCCCCTGCCACGCACACCTGGGGGTGACACTCGTACATCAGCATGCGGTTGATGCACTCCGAGTCCACGCCGCACGGGTTCTCGTCCGACGCCTTGCAGTTGCAGCGGGGGATCTCCGATAGGTCAGCCGTGATGATCTGCACCTTCCCGATTGGACGGTTCACCTGAGGGAGGGAGGGGAGTCATTTTCACTTCTAAATCCATGAAGTCACAGCTGTGAGACCATTAAGAACAGTGTGTGAGTGTGTGATTGTGTGTGTGAGTGTGTGAGTGTGTGGGTACCTTGATGTGCCTGTAGGGAGGAGGCTTCTTATCGTTCCTTCTATCCTCCTGCAGTTGTTTCATCTCCTTCTCAGCCTGCAGCTCTCTGAACCGCTCTGCTGCCTCGTTCAGAGCTGAAGACACACGACACACCTTCATCACCTCTCCACTCTCAGCTCCGCCCCTCACCTCTCTCAGCTCCGCCCCTCACCGCCCCTCACCTCTCTCAGCTCCGCCCCTCACCTCTCTCAGCTCCGCCCCTCACATCTCCGCCCTTATCCCCTCTCAACTCCGCCCCTGTCCCCTCTCAACTCCGCCCTTATCCCCTCCCAACTCCGCCCCTGTCCCCTCTCAGCTCCGCCCCTCTCATGTGGTGCACTACCTTTCTTGTAGATCGCATCAGCCCCCTTGCCCATCTTCTCCTTGTTGTTAGCGTCTCCCTCCATGTAGGGGAACACCCTGGCCTGGTACGTCCACACAAAGTCTTTGGAACCAAAGAAGTGGACAGGGAACTCTCCCACCTCGTGCTTCATACGCAAGATGTTCTCCGGAACGTTCTTGGGAAGACACACCTCCGCCGGCCACCACCTGGACACAGCAGCACGGGGTTAGCACACCTGGACACACCTGCCTGTGTGGAGGGTGTTAAGAGTGCGCGTGTGACGCTTCCTGTTGGCTGCCAGCTGACCTGTATCGACCCACTTTGACCCAGAGGATGTCTTTGAAGTGGGGCTTCTTCCCAGCCTTGCACTCGTTGCAGAACCAGCTTCCAGCAGGCATGTCCATGTTCAGACACTCCCGGTGGAAGGCAGCCGGACACGACTCGCAGCACAGCAGACTGCCCCCTGCAGGAGCACAGCAGGAACTGCACCTCAGGAACTACACCTCAGGAACTGCACCTCAGGAACTGCACCTCAGGAACTACACCTCAGGAACCGCACCTCAGGAACTACACCTCAGGAACTACACCTCAGGAACTACACCTCAGGAACTACACCTCAGGAACTACACCTCAGGAACTACACCCCAGGAACTACACCTCAGGAACTACACCTCAGACACATCTAGGGAACTCGATGACATCAGGAAATTCCCACCAAGAAGTCCCGCCCAGGAAGTCCCACCCAGAAAGTACCGCCCTCGCCACTACCTTCGGAGCAGACGAAGCACCAGCTGACGTTGATGTGCTCGTGGTTCTTACAGCCCTTGCGGGGGGTGAAGTGGTTGGGGCACAGGAAGCTGGTGTTGGCCAGGACCACACTTCCTGCCGCCATGCAGTAGTCGTTGGCGTGGTAGGCCACAGGGCAGCGTACGCAGCGGGCCAGGCGACCTGCATGGTGGAGGGAGGGGGAAGGGAGAACCGGGGTTCAAATGTGTTGCGGAGGTACCCAGAGGGCTCCAGAGGGCCTGAGGCCGGCTCGTACCTTTGGAGCTGCAGGGGTTGAGGGGGTTGGCGATGTGGCAGGACAGGCAGGTGTGGAGGGAGCAGCGGAAGCCTTTGTTCTGGGGCTGGGCCGGCGCGTGGATGAACACACACTCGCTGTGGTAGAACTTGCCGCACATGGGGATCTGGCAGCGCTTGACGCCGTCACCTGCCTTCTTGCACACGAAGCAGGTGTGCACGCCTGCGACAGAGAGGAGGTGTCAGGGAGGGGATGTGCTGTAGGTGGAGGGAGGAAGTGGGAGGGGATGTGCTGTAGGTGGGGGGAGGAAGTGGAGGGGATGTGCTGTAGGTGGGGGGAGGAAGTGGGAGGGGATGTGCTGTAGGTGGGGGGAGGAAGTGGGAGGGGATGTGCTGTAGGTGGGGGAGGAAGTGGGAGGGGATGTGCTGTAGGTGGGGGGAGGAAGTGGGAGGGGATGTGCTGTAGGTGGGGGGAGGAAGTGGAGGCCTTTTTCCTCACCTGTTCTGCATTCTCCACAGAGAAACTTCCCCTTGGGAGGCTGCGACAGGTTGAGGCACTGCAGGTGGAACGCTCCGTAACACTGACCTTCACACAGCAACAGATCCCCCGACCGCTCACACACCTGAGGGGACACACACACACAGTCAGGAGATTTCGGACCCCCCCACATTACCAGCAGGCGCGAGCATGCGAGGATTCACCCTGTGCTTTGAGAGACTTTGTCGGGGGCTACGGTCGTGGTCTCACCTGGCACACGTTCTCCCTCAGAGCTCCGGCTGTTGCTACCCCCGGCCTGCGGTTGCTAGGATACATGGCGTCTCCAGGGGAAGCGTAGCTGTCACTCAGACTGGGAGAAAACACCTGGAGAGAGAGGGGAGATTGGGAACACCTGTAAACACCTGGAAAGCTTCCTTTCAACCTACACATACAGACAAACACACACTGACAGGCTACTTAACAGGGAGTGAGGTTGCTGAGCGGTTAGGGTGTTGGGCTAGTAATCAGAAGGTTCCTGGTTCGAACCCTGGCTGTGCCGAAATGACGTTGTGTCCTTGGGCAAGGCACTTCAACCCTACTCACTTTCGGGGGGAATGTCCCTGTACTTGCTGTAGGTCGCTTCTGCTAAATGACTACATGTAAATGTAAACAGACGCTGTTTGAGCAGACCTCTGGTTTGGGCACCATGGCTCCGTTAGGCTGGCTCTGGCTGGCCGCCTGCCCAGGAGTGAGCTTCCCCGGCAGGCTTCCCCCCTCCACCCTAGCCTCCACCTTGGGAGTGTGGAGGAGCGGGGGGCTGGGGGGCCGCAGGGGGCTGGGGGGCCTGGGGGGCCTGGGGGCGGCAGGTCGAAGTGAGGTCTGGGCCGCAGCTGAGGAGAGACAGGTACACAAAGCCAATCAGACACCGTGACACCAGGAGACAATCAAATGATACTATGAACTCCAGTGGAGGGAGGGGGGGCTGGTGTACCTGAGAGAGGAGGGGCCGGTGCACCTGGCAGGGCAGGGGGTCCTGAGGATCTGGACACAGCAGCCACCTCATTCACAGATACAGCCTGTACAGACAAGCAGTAGGGTGTGATGGTCATCAACCATGATTATTACTAAGCTGATGATGATGAAGATGATGATGATGACGAAGATGGTCAGTACCTGCGGGTCAGGAAGCCCTGGGGAACATGCACCGACGTTCTTCACCTCCTAGAAAGAGATTTAAGGATGTTTTTACATACCGTGTAGAAGAAAGAAGATTATTCATTTATTTCACAGCCAAACAAACTGTTAAGTGTTCATCTCATCCAACCTTCTTCTTTGGTGGCGTGACGGACACTTCTTCTATGGTGCACTCCAGGACCCGGTGAGATGGCTTTCTGTGTCTCTTCCTGTCCAAGCAGCCTGGAGGGAAACACACCACATCGTGTTTTCTACGCGTCTAGGAAAAAGGGCGGACACACAATCACAGACGCACCAGGACGATCACAGACAGACACTCACACATACCGGCGCTCAGAGGAGACAGGTCTGTCCTCTCTGCGTCCTCCGTTAGCATGTCAGGCTCTAGTGACGGCTGGACCGGCGACTGCTGTTCTACGGCAGGGCAGCCATCTTGGGACAGCCCCTGCTCCGGTGACGCCAGCCCCCAAGGGGTGCTGCTGGAGGTGTCTGTCCCAGGAGAGGTGCACTGGTGAGGGGGTACACTTCTTCCTGAGGCCTGCTGCTGCCCTTCTCGATCACAGTTTGATCCAGAGCCCTGAGGGGAGAAGAGCGGCGACAGGGAACCAGTTAGAATCGCACGTTTGAGATTGTTTTTTCATTTATTTATTTTTTGGAACAGCTTTTAAAATGTGGGTTTGTCAGTCGTACCATTCTAGAGAATTCTGTCACCTTCTTTGCTTTCTTCTTTGGGGCGAATATTTGTTCGTACTCCTCTGTGGACTCCAAAAGCCTCTTGCTAGGCTTTCGGAGACGTTTGTTTTCAGAGTGGGCTGGGTAAAAGTCAACATAATAACAATATACAATAACAGTAGTATCCTTAAATCACAACATCGAGAGAAGGAAACCAGAACATTGAACACTCTAGAAGCTATTGGAGACACTGTTCTCACCTGCACCATCGCTCCTGTCTGAGAACCCCTCCTCCAGCCTCTCCAGGGAGGCACAGGGCGACCTGACAGGGTCCGGGGACCCCCCCAGCTTGTCTTTGTGCACCCCGTTAACCTCTGGCCCGACCCCCAGAGACGAAGCCCCTCCCAGGCTCCCTTCAAACGCCTGCCAGCGCTTCTTCGGAGCCACTTTGCAGTCCGAGCTCCTGTCGAGGTAGCTGGATGAAGGCTCGGCCACGGTGGTGGTGGTGGTGGTGGCGGCGGCAGCGACTGGAAGAACCGAGCTAGACTCGGCCAGGTCGGCGTGCCCGCTGACAAACTCCCTTCCCCAGGCCAGGTCTGCCAGCTCCGGGGTCAGGCCGGAGATGCTGGGCCTCGTCCTGCCGGCCGGCTGCGTCTTCCTGCGCGGCTTGTCGGAGGTCCCCGGGCCATGAGGGAATATGGCCCTCCCTTCCACCTTGTAGGTGTCGTTCTTCATGATGGGCCTGGTGGTCCTGGGCTTGCTCCTGGCTGACTGGGGCTTCCCATTCCTCACAGTGGCTCTAGGGCCCCGGTCCCCCCCGCCACGCCCCGTGGAGGGATCGTCCCCAGGGTGGGTGGGGATGACCAGAGGCTCTTCCTTGATCAGGGATGGGCTGGGGGGCATGACCAATGGCTTGCCCTCCTTTTCCCTGGTATCGTGCATGTCCTTCAGCAGCATCAGGAAGGTGCTGAATTTGTAGCCGCTGTCGGGTCGGAAGGTTCCGGAATCGCCCGAGTCGCTCTCCTCCTTCAGCAGGGATTTAAAGGTCAGCTCCTTGGTGTCCTGGAAGGCCTCCATGGGGGACAGGGAGGAGGACGGGGAGGAGCAAGAGGAGATGTCCGACACAGTGTTCTCCTTCTTGATCTTAACCGGGAGGACTGCAGGGTGGCTAGACCCAGCAGCGGGTGAGTTCTCTGACCGGCGGAAGGAACCGTTCCGGATGTGGTTCCTGTCGGACCTGTGAGCGGCTGGCTTGAGGCTGGGGGAGGGTAGACCTCCTCTGGAGGACTCACTGTGAGACGACGTCTCTGTTTTGAGCCGGACATTAGAGAGTTCGTCGTCATCGTCGCTACAGGTTCTCTCATCTGTGATTTGCCGGTTCTGGCTGGAGGCCAGCGCCTCCTTAAGCTCCGTCTCCTCCTCGGCCTTCAAGGCTCTGGTCATGAGTCGGCAGCTGGCAGGGAGGAGTAGAGAGTGCTCTTCCAGGGAGCTTTCAGCCTCCTCGCTGAGGCGCTGTGTGGACCGCCGATCCTTGCCACTTCTGTCTTCAGGCATCGACGGAGAACTTTCTGTAAGGTTTGAAGAGCTGGGTTGTGTGACGTTCTCGGGCGAGGGATGCGGCAAATGTTTCTCCAGAAGTTTCTCTTTGGCCTTTTTAGGAGCCTGGTCCTTCTTGGAGCCCTTCTCAGAGCGCGGAGGCAGGGGCTTCTGGGAGCGTTTGGGACACAGGATCATGGGAACAGAGTCCAGGTTGGCGTACGGGGAGTCCCGCGCCTCCTCTCTCCGCGGCCCAACGTCCGCAGAGATTCGGTCAGCCACTTCGGAGATGCTGGCGGGCTCCTTGTCTCCCCCGACGATGTGGCCGAAAATCTCCGACAAGCCTCTTTTCTTCTTGCAGGGCTTCTTCCTGTTGCCGTGGAGGGCGTCGACGGAGTTTGCGACGGGCTTGCTGCCGTTGGCGACGGGGCTGAGAGGGGGAGGGTGCGCGAGGCCGGCGGAGCAGGAGGGGGCTTCCGAGGGGGTTTCCTCAGGTGCTGGGGAGGACGTCACATCTTCTCTGCTGAAGGTCACATCGGGATCTTCATGCTCTCTCTTCTGCTGGTCTGGAAGGAGGAACTCTGCCTCCAGCACGCTGACCTTCCATGCTTCCATCAGGCGCTTGGGTATCTGTGGCAGAAATCACACCCAATATTATTACACAAAAAAAAAATGTATCAAACATTCTAATCAGGACCAATGCAGTGCACTCTGTGTGGGCGTACAGAAATCAGTCAGGTGTTGAAATCATGCAGGTTACAGCTCTTTAGCCTGACCAAAACCTGTCAGGGTTTCATTTCAGCAAATCGGTAAGAAATTCATACGACCGTAGGTTAGCTTAGCACAGTAGCAGACCAGAGCAGTGAGTGTGACGTTAGCAGACATCACAGGTGTCACAGGCGTGTTGCCGTTACCGTGTACTTGTAGTCCTTCTCCTTCTGCCTGCCTCTGCGCCTCAGCACCGGAAGGTTCTGGAACTCATGTCCTCCCTGGAAGGGGAGCGTGGCTTTCCCCGGGACCCAGGCATAGTCCGCCATCTCCCCCACCGTCTCCAGGAAGTACATACGACAGGGTCTGCGACTAGGCACTAGGAACACCACGACAAGGACACGAGTGAAAAATACAACAACGCTATAGGGAAGACCTTGATGGTATGTGGGGAATAAGGAGAACGGAGAAGCGACCGTTCCCTCATCCCTCTCACCCTCACCCTCGTCCTTACCCTTCATCTTGGTGTGGACTCTGTCCTGAGGGTGCGTGGTGACCTTGCAGGGCCACCAGGGGCGACGGTTGAACTTGGCCCACACCAGGCTCCCCTCCACATACCTGACAGGGGGAAGGGCTTTCTTCTTAGGGCTGCTGGGCTGTAACAAGACCAGCACACACACACACACACACATTAGCACTCCTGTAACAAGACCAGCACACACACACACAAACACACACATCAACACTCTGGTAACAAGACCAGCACACACACACACACACACATCAACACTCTGGTAACAAGACCAGCACACACACACACACACACACACATCAACACTCTGGTAACAAGACCAGCACACACACACACACACACATCAACACTCTGGTAACAAGACCAGCACACACACACACAAACACACACATCAACACTCTGGTAACAAGACCAGCACACACACACACACATCAACACTCTGGTAACAAGACCAGCACACACACACACAAACACACACATCAACACTCTGGTAACAAGACCAGCACACACACACACACACACATCAACACTCTGGTAACAAGACCAGCACACACACACACACATCAACACTCTGGTAACAAGACCAGCACACACACACACACACACACACACACACCAACACTCTGGTAACAAGACCAGCACACACACACACACACACCAACACTCTGGTAACAAGACCAGCACACACACATCAACAATACCAAAACAAGACCAGTAAACACACACTAACACACCAGCACTGACAACATAAACATATCAACACGCTGGTAAACTGGCACACACTTCAACATACCACTACCATAGATGAAACCCTGTTTACTACTAGGAACATGCTATATTCTACAGACAAATGTTGTGAAATTACATCTAGATGACATTGATGACAAACAAAAGTTCCTCTCTGTTACTTGAGAAAGAGGCCTTTTATTTTAAGGTAAGCTTGACCCTGAATGCACTAAGTCCACTTATATCTCCAAAGAGCCAGAGAGACAGACTAGGTGATAAGAATCAGAGGATTAGATAAATACTAGAAGGCGCAGCTGTGGGACTATAAGATTTCAAGTGCGGGCGGGAAAAACTTCATTTAGAAATGCAGCCATTACAATATAATTTCCTTCATAAAAAGTGTGTGTGTGAGGAGATTTTCAGTGTTCAACGTAACAAAAAAAACTGCATCCCATTTGAGACAGACTCACGTTGGAGTTGGAACTGTTGGTGGGTGACATGAGCCTGTGGTCTGGAGTGGAGGTCAGCTCGCTGTCACTGTCCGAGTCCTCGTCCATACTCCAGCCGTCGCCCACCCCCACCTCAGGCAGAGCGCTGGGGCTCAGCTCGGGGTGGAGCTCCGAAATAGTCTTCGCCATGAGGTTGAAGACAGCCGGTTTGTACGCGCTGTGCTCCAGCCCGGCGCCGAGGCAGGGGGCAGGCGCGGCGGACGTGGGCTCCGTTGCCGCTCTGTCCCGGAAGCGCCCCAGAGACGGCTGGAAGGAGACAAGCTCGTCCTCCTCCTCCTTGGCGTCCCCGTTGTCGAACAAGGTGGATTCAAAGTGCAGGTATCCGTTTGGGATGGGCGAGCAGGGCTCCAGGCTGTCAGGGCTGTGAGGGGAGAAGCCGTTCCTGTCCAGGCCTTGAAACGAGCCGAAGGACTCATCGTTAGCGGGAGTGGGGGGGCGCTGCGCAAGGGGAACCCCGAAATCGGAGCGTCCTTGCGGACTTGACGAGTGCAAATGGTTCCTGCCGTGGTGGAGGTCCTTGTGCGGCTCTGGCCGGCTGTGGTTCATGGTGGCGAGGTCCTGGAGCCTGATCAGCGGGCTGTAGCTGTGGGAGGACCTCTCTGGCCCGCTGTGTCCGTGAGCCGGTCTGAGGCTGGTGGAAGCCAGGTGCATGGCTGCCGGTTGCTCGTGGCTGTGCTTGGAGCTGCTGTTCTGGGTTCCATATGAGGAAGTTGTGGCGGAGGGGAGGCCGTTGGAGGTCCTCGGCTCTGGCTGGCCTTGGCCGTACGCTGAGCCGCTTCTAGCAGCCCGTCTGTATGACTGATTCATGTTGTCATGGTTCTTGCCTGTCAAGGAACACAAATATGCAGGTTAGATCCGGGTTATCTGAAAACGTGCTAGCTAAGATAACGTGCTGTTTTCCCAGTCAGGTACAACCAGGACGGTTTCAGGAATACAACCAAACAACGATTTACTAAAACGTGTTCCTCACTACGACAACTATATCGCTTTTATGACTCGAACACTACATTAAGGCAAAGCGACAATACAAAGGGGAGCCCACACACACAGACGCGTAATACACCGACATTACTGGCTTCCCTAGGCCGTCCATAGTGGCAGGGGAAACAAAACAAAAAAAAAACACAAAAAAAATTCAGGAAACGACTACTGACCTGCTCCATTCATAATAATAATCATATCACCTAATGTCAGGATTGCGCAAGCGGTGTTCATTGGAAAATAAAGCGATCGTCCAAAATATAATAGTATACCTTTTAAAAACGCTGGCAGGGGTTGTGGAAGAGGTGAACCATCACACAAACCCTGCAGCCTTATCTCACAAAAGGACAAGACCCGAAACACGCACAAAAAAACAACTTACATGGAGTGATAATGCAAGAATCTTACCATTTGGAGGTCGGTTACCACGAAACCAACTGCGGGTGTTTCGGATGTGGACATAAAGCGTGTGTTTTTTGGGTTTTGTGAAAGCGGATCTGGAAGCTACAATCCCAGCAAGCAGCAGCAGCACTAGGCCAAGACTCGGCTCTCATTCTGTCCACTTCATCTGGCTGAGACCCGTTTAAAAACAATCAGCACTTTCAGACAAAATAACAAAATGAAAGCATCCCACAATCTGCACAGCTGCGAGCGTCAATGTGTCACACATTGGTCTATTATTACAAACAATGCAATATTATACACTACGTGCTTATGATCGTCCTGTCGAAGTGCCCCTGGTTGGGTTAAAACAAGCCGAGGCTGACTGACTGCAAGTGAGAAAGCGACCAATCCGCACAGCCACCCAACCCCCCGTCTGCAGAACACCCTGGGCCGGGGCATCCACCCCCCCCACCCCCCTCCTGCTCAGAGCCTGGGCGATACTGTCATTGTGCTTAAGGACTGTCTAGCGAGCGCAATAAACTCAAACGATCGAATAAAAAAACAAGGTTACTCTGTCCAGTGTATTTGAACCCTGAATTAGGTCTATGAATAAACACAAAGACTCGCCCATTCATCCATTAAAAGGGATTTGACACAAGCTCTACAAAGTACTGTTACTGATCAACATATCCATAGTTTTAAACCTAGGCTATTTCCGCGAATGCCAAAATTTTGATTAATTAATGCAAGTACAATATTACGTGGATCAATTGTCAAAAAGGATCGAAGTCGGCCTGGACACACGTCAGAGCGCGCGCCATGTTGGGCAGGAAATAAGAGGCCGCGCGCGACAGAGAAGACACAGGCTACACATGTTATAACCGCTCATAGACACAACAATGACCTCGATGGTCTGTTTAATACAGCAATTTATTATTCCATTGTGGTTGTTACGTCTCAACTATAATGATATTTACAGATTGAACAGAAAAGCTGCCTACAATGACCAAAACAATATGGACGAGTGGAACCTGTGTGTAGCGTGCTTGTCAACTAATAGTTCCGGTCATATACACACATATATATACGAGGGTCATTCAATAAATAAGGTGAATTTTTCGGTATAAGGACTTCTAATACAGATAGAAGCTGTTTTGTTGTTGTTTTAAATGTTAAATAAATTACATCCATGTGAAAAAGTAAAAAAGAAAGTAAGCTTCTATCTGTATTAGAAGTCCTTATACCAAATAATTCACCTTGTTTATTGAATGACCCTCATACATATAATGCTATCGATGTAAAAATTGAAAGTTGACCAGGCCTTTGCAGATGTGCCGGCTTATTTCTGAGGAGTCACTATGAGCTCAGCGTTTGGTTTCAAAACTACATGTTTTATGATGACTTTTTGTTTGTGCATTGGATCTGTTGTAAACATGTCCATTTGTGAGATGGTAAATTATAAGAAGCCACTGGATTTGGTTTGACCCTTTATTTCTTTATTTTTGGTTTTACATACATAAGCACGTTTTTTTTCCTTCCACATAGCATTTTCTCTGTTGTTTGAAATAAAAAATAACAAAATCTAATCAACAGCGTTAACGACAAACAGCTCATTCAGGGTTTTGTTTGACGGCGAGGACAGAAGGTATAATACCACATACAGACAAAAGCATTTTCACAAAGAAATAATACATGTATGTGCTCAAAGTAATATGTGAGGATATTTTCGATAAGTCGATACAAGCTTACAAAAAACTGCTCAATGTTATATTGCGTTTGATCCATTCCTATATGGTATATACAGTAGTAACAAAGTAAAGTACATTGTACTGGACACAACACAAAAAGTACAACACTAGCATACACCCAAGGAAGAGAGAGAAATAATCCTGGCATCTGAGCATGTACAGACCAGGGAAGCTACAAAGCTAATCAGGATAACGATACAACATTTATCAGAGCATTAATGAGCACATGAACATCAGATATCCCAAACAGCTTATATATAAAAAAGACCACCCAACCAGAAAGTATTAGAACAGTATTATGATGAAGATTAACATGGCTTTCATTCATGTGTAACTACTCAGATTGTATTCTATGCCTCATGCATCTCCATTAAACAAGATAGCATACGTCCTATAGAAACAGAGTTCAGTCTTGTACTGGGAAAGGTGAAGAGTACATATCGACCATAGCAAAGTACATTTAAAGAGAAGCCATTCTTTGTCAGTTTGAGATGTCAGGATACCAACGCTTCACATCTCCCACACGTACATATCTCCCAGGGGTACTGCAGTCATTCCTGGTGTCCTGTTGGACATGCGCTTGAAGTTCCAAGCCTGTCCTTGAAGTACGACAGATCCTTACTCGTTGGTCTCCTCCACTTTGCCACTGGGCTCACAGATCCCCCGCTTCTGTATCATGGTGTAAGAGAACGGGGTGACCTCACAGCTGGCATATTCTAGTTTCTTGGGTCCGCTGCAGCTGCTGAAGTCTAGCTTCTTGGTGCCGTCACAGTTGCCGTCACAGCTGCCGTACTCCAGCTTCTTGAGACGAGCCAGAGTCTTGATGCTTCCAGGAGGTCTGCCTGGACTCACCTTGTAGCCGGCAGCCTTGGTGGTCCCCAGGGGCCTCCCAGGACTGGTCTTGAAGCCTGCCGCTTTTGTGGTCCCCAGCGGGCGTCCGGTGCTGGTCCGATACCCGGCTAACTTGGTGGTCCCGGAGGGCCGTCCTCTCCGGCCAGACTTAACGATCCCTTTCTTCTTCTTGGGGCCCTCCGGCCCCGGTGGGGTTTCGCTGCCCCGGATCCTCACCGTCTGAGAATGGAACTCATTCTGGTTGTCCTGCATCTGACAGGTCATGGTTTTATGCATGCTTTGTGACAGAGGTGGCAGGCTGGGGAGAGGGAGCTGCAGAGTTGGGTTTTGGGGTGATGGGTAGAATTTATTGGACTGCGTGCTGCATAAGTCAAAGTGGCTGGTTGAATGCTGACAGTCCTCAGACAACCCGGTCATGCAATAGTCATTGCTGCTGCTGGTGACTTGGTGCATCATTTTCTACTGGAGTTGGGAGGGTAAAGGGTAGAAAGAGCATGTTAATCAATTTTTCATTCTGTCTTGCTTTCTTTTGTCTCTCTCTGGCTGATAAAATATGCGCGTGCACGCACGCAGGCACAAACACACGCACGCACGCAAGGATATTTATGCATTCCAACAACTGGATTGCTCATTTTGATTTAGCTGAAGTTGAAATGTGATAAGTTATTACAACTATTCACACAGGCTAGTGCATCATAAGCATCGGCTTAGCTTTGAGATTGCAAAACCTGACTGGAGAGAAATCGACAAAGCAATTCCTGGCATTTCTTATGTTTGCATTGCATGAAACACTGACAGTATGAGAACTTGGCGCAATTATAAAGGGTAAACTGCCGGCTGCCGGCTATCTTTTATCTTTTATTTTAGAACGTATCTTAAAACGAAAAACCTTCACAAACCTTATTTGTAGGCGGATCATGGAACGCAAAGGGTTAAATATAAAACATATCCATTTTCCATCCTTGACAGCCACAACATCTTAATTTCCTGCATGCATTCTGTACTCCAGTACCCATGAATATTGTCTAGCGACAGGATCGCAGTGTGCAGAAGTCATTTCAAGCGTATCTATTCTTCTAAGACAGAGGTTTAAATAAGAAAGGCAGCCATTTTCGCCCGAAAAAAAATCATAAAATATGCGTCTACACAGCGCATGCGCGGCACGTTTCAGGAAACGCAGACTGTATTTCTAACAAATAATATGTTAAATTAAACTAAGAATATTGTTCCATTTACACATGACGTGAGTCTGTTTGTTAAATTATTAGTGTTGATGTTAGTGTTTCAATAGAGAAGAGGACCCGTCAGCGAATAAACCTGGCTACAAGCTCCTGTAGGCGGCGTCTGCCACATCCTCCAAAAACCGAGATTAAAAATCGGATTATAAAATTGATATAGAACATCTGATCGTAATACCACTTGGATGCTTCCCAAAAGCGAGCCACCATGGGATAGACCTACATTAAAATATATGCCTCTCAATCCACAGCATTGACCAGACAGGCTGTATCCTTCTGACGTTAAAACCGTGTCGACCTAAATCAACAATTAAGTAGTTTAATGCCTTTCTCTGCAAAGTATAATATAATAATAATAATAATAATAATAATAATATGTAAGCAACACAAACACAGTCCGTTTCATTAGTTTTATTACATTAACATTTACAGGACAATAGAAAGCCAGGCTGGCTCCATGAGCAGACAGCCTTCATGGACAGAGAGCCTGGTAGTATACTATGTAATCAGCCTTTCCCCCTTGTTCCTCTCCCACACACACCCTCCCTCTCAGTCCACAGGACTTTAGGATTCCCTGATGATCTTGGTGAGCTTCTGGATCTTCGTCTTGGTGGACATGTCCACGTACTTGTCCCCAATGCTCACGATCATGCCCCCCAGGATGGAGCTGTCCGTCTGGGGATAACACAAAGGACACTCAATGCATATATCAAGTCAAAAGCATTTAAAAATATTCCATGGGTTCCAGGGGTAAACAAAAAAAGAATCCAGCTTTAAATATACTAATAAATAACAACAATCAACAAAAATGCACATAGCACTTTTGAAAGAAAACAGCAACTAAGGTGCTTTACAGTATGTAATGTTTACAGTATATATGGTCTCTGTCATAGCAGATGAATGGGAGCATGAGTAAGCACTGTTGAACCCCAGGGTCGTACCTTGGTCTGCAGCACGAGTATCTCTCCCTCCTGCAGGAAGCCGTTCAGGGCTGCCTGAAGATCTGCCAAGCTAGCTGGATCCAGAGCCTGGAGCAAACACAGAACACAAAGACATTTCAAAGCACCATCTTGGAGAACAGAAGAAAAAAAAAATCTGCCGAGAGGAAAGACCATCTCTGAGTGACAGACAGACAGGAGTGTGCGGTGTCGTGGTGTGTGTCTGTCTGACCTGGGCGGTGGTGACAGTGCAGATGACCTCCCCGCGGTGAGCGCTCATCATCTTTCCGAAGGCAGTGATGACATCACCGGTCAGCGTGAGGCGCCTGTTGTCAGCCAGAACATCTACCGGAACCGAAACATGCGTGTTGTCATGGTGCTCAACAGGTCTGTTAACAACATGACACTTTAATCTGTACATAGCCTGTATATTCGGATTATACTGTTCATACTGTGTATATTCTGAGTATACCTATACTTATTATATTCTGTTGTAATAACTGTTTTGAACTTCTGGTTGGATGCTAACTGTATTTCGTTACCCTGTCCTTGTACCTGTGTAATGACATTAAAGTTGACTCTAATCTAATTCACCCTTTCACTGTCACTAACAAGGCTTCTATAGGACATCTCCAATTGAACTGTATCCAGTCCCTATGTTATCCCTGACAAAACAGACAGGTGGATAAAATGAGAAACCCATTCCAGCATCAACTAATGTCCATCAATATTTCTCAACATAAAAATAGCATTGGATGGCCTGTGGGGTCTGAAAATAACAAAGGTTTAGGCTGTGCAGGAACAGCCATCTCCTGCCCTTGTAGGGAACTCACTGATGAGGTTGAAGATGATGGGGGAGAGGTTGGCCTTGGTCAGGGCATCGTTGAAGGTTTGGTTCTTGACCTGTCGCTTCACGTGGGGGTTCATCACAACGCTGGACAGCGCAGGATCCTTGATCAGAGTCTGGTCAACAACAGGAGACATTCAGATGGTTAGTTAGTGACACGAGATCAGACTAAGGAAACTGAATCTGAACAGATTAAAGCCTCATCAGGATTGAGATTCACTTTATGTTATTCAGTCAATGGATGCAGCCTAGAATGGAAAATAACCTTGACAAGACACTAACGACCCCAAGAGCCAATGGCTAAAGGTTCTCTGCACATGCATGGTGGTCATGACAGGCAAACTCACAGACACAGTCACCAGCTCCTTCTCGACAGTTTCCAGGCAGCCCTGCTTGCTGGCAGCGGAGTACAGAGCAGTGGCATAGCGGCCCTCCACTCCATACAGCTGGATGGGGGGCTGGAGATAAGACACACACGGTGTGAATAGCGTATTGACCTACCCCTCCAATGACACAGGATACATAGGGTTGGAACTGTACGCAAATAGATGTGTCTCTACTGAATGTATACATTTTGCTGACATTAGTTCCGTTTTTCATTGAAATATGTCATGTTTAAAAAGATCCACAGCGGGGGCCTGTAGGTCATTGGGCCTGCTGACTTATGCTAATCAGACCCGATTCAAGCCAACTCGAGACGGCATTTCACCTTTATCAGCCTGGACCTCACCACTGACGTACTGAACTGACGGACCTGAGGAAGAGGGAGCAAACAAGCTCAATGTTACACATTTGTGAATCCGCTCTTTCAATTTAAAGTAAGAGTTGCATAACACGGAGCTGGGTGCACAGCTAGGTGCTAGATAGCTAATGCCAGCGATATGGAAGCACCTCGTGCACCCGAAGCAAATACTAAAAGACGGATGAATTGTGGTTTAAAGTTAAGAAAGCTCATCCACTAATAAGCATACAAATGCATGGTTCAATGACAGTCAAATTAATAATATCACAGAATGACTTACTGTCTGTCCTGCCCTTAGCGCTGCCATTTTCTCCTACAGTCCTCTGGTAAGGTGAACAGGGTTGCCAGATCGCTTGTGAAGTATCCCCCTAGCTGTGAGTCTAACACCCTCTTTATGAGTGCTCTATGTGGGATGTCTTGTTTGAGTGTGTCCAGCAGATGGCAGCAGAGTCTGTGATTGGTTAACACGGGAAGTCTGTGATTGGCTAACATGGGCAGTCTGTGATTGGCTAACATGGGTAGTCTGTGATTGGCTGATATTTATTTATATTTTTTAAACATGTTTATTGAGATATAAAGCATAAGGGATATGTCAATTTTAGCAAAACCAACAAACAGCAAGATCAAGTCATATTTGGGAAGACGAAATGCAAGGAGAAAAAAATATATGTATAAAAAGGACATACAAAACAAACAAACAGAAAATAAATAAAAGTATACTTCAATCGTTTTTGTGATTGGCTGATATGGACAGTCCCTCAGTTGAGAAGATGACGTCACATATAACGCAGTTTGTTGCTTGGTGATAGAAGACAGGGGTTGGGTCCACATTATTTCTCATCTTGCTAGTTTTTCCTGCGTGAATTTTCCTCCACGAAATTTCACGAAACCATTGTGCAACTCTTTATTAATATGTACATGTTACCGATAGTTTTGGGGGCTTGAAACAAAATATCGTTGAAAGATAGAGTCACTATCACGAGTGACGCATTCATTCTCCAGCGCTCGGTTACGGTGCGAATGACGAAAAGACTGTAGCCAGCTAGCAGTTAGCTTAGCACTTAGCTTAGCACCTAGCTTAGCTCCTAGTTTGTTTTCATAGGGAACATAGCTAGCATCATAGCTAGCAACATAGCTAGCACGCTGCTAGCTGAAGCTTGACCAGCAATGGACGACAAGTCATTCACTAAGGAGCTGGATGGGTGGATCGAGCAGCTGAACGAGTGCAAGCAGCTTTCGGAGAATCAAGTCAAAGTGCTCTGCGAAAAGGTGCCTTTAGTGTTTAGATGATGCTTCTTAAATATTAAATATAGCTACGAAATTAGAAATGAACTGAACAGAAACCCTTTCTAAGCTCGTTAAGAAGTGGTTGGTAATATTGTGATGATGGAACACCGGCTCATGCAACACCAGACGTGGTTTTTAATGCATGTTGTGGAGATGCATCAATATGGTTCATTCTGCAGTATCTTTTTGCACCGTCACTTATTTATTCTTATAATAATAACTGATACTTAACAATTGCACAGACAGTATGGTTTGTTATTGAACCAGCCAGTTATCTTCATTAGGAAGATGGCGCTTGGGGAGCACAGCAATTAGTTAGACAAGAAAAGGCTTTTCTGTACTTTCTGGGGGAAACATGGTTCTGTTTCTAAAATGTTGAGGGTTCGGTAAGGAGTGTTCTATTACTCTGACCCCACCATGTCACCTCGCCCACCACCCACCTGCCACGATGACCACGCCTTGGCCTGGCCTACTTGGCGCTGCTTAGGATGTGTTATTGGTGCTTTTGATGTATTTAAATATTAACTAGAGGAAATTAAATGCCAATATTCCAATTAGACGTCCACCGAATTCTAAAACTCTCGTGAACTTCTCCTTTGCATTTTCATTTTTATAACCATGGTGACCACCTGCTCCGTCCAACTTCCCACCCACCCAACTAAACAGCAGCAGCCTAAAATACTGTATATCCAAATTCCTTTCTGGCGCATTGCTATGTTTAGCCTCTGCTCTACACCTCTATGTGTCATCCACTGTATAGAAGAGGGTTAGAGCCCTCACTGAATTGCTCCCCTCCTACAAAGAATCTGCAAGTTTTTCCCAGTCTCCCTCAAGGATGTAGGCTTGGGTGCAGTTCAGTGGACACATGTGAATCCCTTTGTGACGTCGCTTGTAAAACACGGGGCTGTGCCAAATACCTATTGATTTGATTTCAGGCCAAGGAAATCCTAACAAAGGAGTCCAACGTGCAGGAGGTCAGATGTCCGGTCACGGTGTGTGGGGACGTGCACGGCCAGTTCCACGACCTGATGGAGCTCTTCAGGATTGGGGGGAAGTCACCTGACACCAACTACCTCTTCATGGGGGACTACGTGGACAGGGGCTACTACTCTGTGGAGACGGTCACACTCTTGGTGTCTCTGAAGGTAACAGACTGACAGACAGACTGCAGGAAGGAATACGGTTGGTGTGGTCAGTTACACACCTGCATTATATATCCATCATAATGCTGGTAGACTTGTGTTGTTCCTGCACACCTACAGCGAGTGATTCCTCCTTGTTCTCCCAGGTAAGATACCGTGAGCGAATCACCATCCTGCGGGGGAACCACGAGTCTCGTCAGATCACGCAGGTGTACGGCTTCTACGACGAGTGTCTGAGGAAGTACGGCAACGCCAACGTGTGGAAGTACTTCACCGACCTGTTCGACTACCTGCCCCTCACCGCACTGGTAGACAACCAGGTGAGGCAGCAGCTCATCGATCACAGGCTGAGGGCCGGGGCTAGTAATGTCTGATCTGGAGACCTACACAGCAGTCAGAGATCCTGGGTCAAGAGTCTGTGTCCTCACGTTCCATCTTGAGATGAGGTTGATGTGGGGTGATGTTTACTCTTATTCTGCAGATTTTCTGCCTCCATGGAGGACTGTCACCCTCAATAGACACACTGGAGCATATCAGAGCACTGGATCGCCTGCAGGAGGTTCCCCACGAGGTACACACACACACTCTGATGTATAGAATATCAGACATGGCCATGTTCTGACCATTAAACATTGACCATTAAAATATCTGTAATTTTTACAACCATGTTTGACCTCACTAACATGGCTGCTTCCCCCCCTACCACAGGGTCCCATGTGTGACTTGTTGTGGTCAGACCCAGATGATCGAGGCGGCTGGGGCATCTCCCCCCGCGGGGCCGGCTACACCTTCGGACAGGACATCTCTGAAACCTTCAACCATGCCAACGGGCTCACCCTCGTCTCCAGAGCCCACCAGCTGGTCATGGAGGTAAACTCAGCCTGCTAGGAGAGGGGGTGTCCTGGATGGGGAGAGGGGTTCTGGGAGGGGAGGGTCCTGGAAGGGGAGAGGGGGTAAACGAATAAATATAAAATCATCAATAGATGAGGTTGAAGCATGTACTGCAATACTAAACCACCAGTTGTAACCGGTTTGTCACGCTTCTGTAGGGTTATAACTGGTGTCATGATCGTAACGTGGTGACCATCTTCAGTGCTCCCAACTACTGCTATCGCTGTGGAAACCAGGCAGCCATCATGGAGCTGGATGACACGCTCAAGTACTCCTTGTAAGTAATGAGACTCCCTGATGGAAATCGGGCACAAGGTCTTTCAGAGGTCGTCCTGCAAGCATATGCTGCTGGAGTTACGGTGCATCAGTGAGGTAAATGTGCCGTGAGCTTACCGTGACTGTTTCCTGTCTGTGTTCCAGCCTGCAGTTTGACCCCGCCCCTCGCAGGGGAGAGCCCCATGTGACTCGCCGCACGCCAGACTACTTCCTGTAAACGTTCCTGCGCCTGTAAAGTATTGATCCTGTCGGAAGTGGGAGAGGAGGGGAAGAGTAGCATGAGATGATGGCATACGAGATATGAAACATCCACCTGACCACATGGACCAAAATGTGTGCCATATTAACAATGCATATATCCAAAACCTACCCAACACTACCGTCCTTGAAAACACACCCTCCTCTCTCTCTGTGTCTCTGTCTCTCTCTCTCTCTCTCTCTCTCTCTCTCTCTGTCTCTCTCTCTCTCGCTCTCTCTCTCTCTCTCTCTCTCTCTCTGTGCATGCTGTTTTTATCTCTGGAAAAATGATTGTCATTAAGATGAAGATTACAGTCACAACTATACCTGCTGGTTTTGTCAGGAGAATTATATCTGCTATGAG
This sequence comes from Protosalanx chinensis, assembly GCA_030340685.1. NCBI lineage: Eukaryota > Metazoa > Chordata > Actinopteri > Osmeriformes > Salangidae > Protosalanx > Protosalanx chinensis. The sequence goes on from CM059330.1 coordinate 11,305,566, forward strand.
GTTAAATGCTGATACTAATGTGCTTAATTGTGTTAGGATGTGATCATGATTAGAGTACTGCCACATAGAGCTGCATTATTTATTTTGGCATGGCCTCAAATCTGAGGATGCAGTTACCGTAAAATATGTGAACTTTTTTATTTTCTTTTGTTTATTATATTTTTAACTTAAACTTTTCAAAGTTATAAAGGTGATGAAAATGAGTTATTTCTCTTTGCACTTTTGTATTTGATTTATATCACATGGCACTGACAAACTGCATCTTTTTATATTTAACCTCAGCAATGCTAAACCTTCTGCTTCACTCAACTGTCCTTTTTGTGTAAGTCAAATGTATTTAAATTGACTAGATTCTGGTATCCTTTGTAAGATAAATTTATGTTTTGCAGCCTCAGCTATATAATAAAGTTACACCTTACACCTACTTATCTAAAACTATTTATATCCGTCACAAAGGTCCTGCACGTGCACGGCAAATCCATTCACGCAGGTGGGGGGCGCGTGTCTGCATTTCCATACTTTTGTACCACCTCACGCGCACAATGCAGGAACTCTGATTTGTTTCCTGCGGGGGCAGGTGCAGATGGGGGGGGGGGGGGGGGGGGGGCCCAAGACATCAGTGTTCTCGTTAACAGTGTCGGTTAAAAGTATAATTACTAAAATGTATGATACATGTATTTTTCAATTATCAATTATGTATTAGTAAATCATAAAACGTCTGAAAGTAGAGGATGTCCTTTCAGAATAAAAGTCCTTGTGCATTTTGCTGTCGAAATGGCTTTCTTGATAAATTCACAATATCTTATCATTGATATATTTCACACCCATATACCGAAGTGATACATTTGAGACTAAATTAAAATTTTAAACGAAATAAATAGCGGTTAAAGGTGGGTGCATTATTACTTTTATTGTGAAAAGTTGTTCCGCTGAGAAACGTTTCCCCGTTGTTTCTGACTTAACGGTACAGACTCGTCAAATTAGCTTTGTTGAGCCATTCAGGGACATCTCTGGCGGACTGCTGGCACCGTGGAAACAAGGAGTCTAGTGCAGTAAGTGACTGGCTATCGTTTTTTTGACACATGTTGGCATTATAGATCATCCACAGTCAGTCTCGCATCTGGATGACTGGGGCGGTAGGGAGCGTCTCGATGGTGCCCAAGTCACTGATCTGTGGATGTGGCAGCAGGGCTGGAGGTGGTGGTAATCCTGGAGAGTACAGCTGGCCTGGACAGATGCATGGATAATAGGGCTATTTAATCTAGGTAAAGATGCTGTGATACCATAGCAGTCTGCATGTTGCAGCATGCTGCTCATCCACTCACTGAAACATCAGGTTGCAGCGATGCAGTCCAGATCCAGCTGGTCTGGGTCTGCTTAGACCATTAAAGGGACTGCAGTCTGTCACCGTTAGCGGGAAGAATTGTTCGACTGTTCGCGTCTTGCACGGTTCAACACAATTATTAGAAATCGATTTAAACATCTGTTAATCTAACGGATCATTTTCTGTGATTTGGGACGCAGCCCAGCCTGTATGGAAGTCACCGCTCCCCAGTCATGATCCTGGCTGTAGTTTCTCTCTCCTCCTTAACCTGCTAGAGAGGGGATCCTCCATCCAGCAGCCATGCACACTGTGGGTTAATATGTAGCCGTGCAGAGCATTGATTGGTTAAGAACAGGGCCGAACCAGTCAGGCTGCAGGATCAAAGGCCGCCTCGGGTCAAAGATCATCAATGATCGATGGTTCCATTATTACTGCCCATATCAATGATAGTCCGCAAGAGTGAAACCTTTACTTTTATCCTAAGCGATGACGACAATCTGTGGGGATCGTAATATATTGGGAAAGAGAGGTATAAAGTCGAGTTGTGGTTCAAATTAGTGTTATTACTTATCTCGTGAGTGGCGCGTGGATTTCAATTACATTTAAAGCGACTGGCAGAAGCCCAGGAGCTCGAGACAGAATGCCTGTTGTTGATGCTCTGCAGCCATCTTTGGTGCAATTTGGGGGCCCTATTTCATCAGCAACCGATTTCCATACAAGCCAAACAAGAAAAAAAGAGGCTCCGGACCGGTTTTGCCCCACCACCCCCCTCCCTCCCTCCCCTAGTTGTCGCTTCATTTCCCGAGGCTGAGCGTGAAGTGCAGATGCATGGGACTGCATGGGACTGCAACATGTGTAACAAACGGTTAACGAACCAGCTCAGACTGGGTTGCACGGAGAATGTCGTGCGAAGCTCGTGCTCTGTGTCCCTGTTCATCTTCAACATAACTGACGGGAGAGAGCCAGCCTGAGCAGGCAGCCAATTATATAATACATAGAATACACCTTTGTGGAATATTATGATATGGAATGGAATGTGACAAGACCGTGAGCAGGTCTCTGCTTGTTTTCACTCATTCAATCATCCTTCCTACTGAGCGCTCCTTGACAATGCAGAGTGTCACAGAGGCCCAGTCTGCAGGCTTGGTGTGTTCAGTGTGTTCAGGGACCTTCAGGACCAGCCAGGCAGGTCACTCATCACCATAGCGACACCATGCTGAATCAGCACAGTGGTAATCCATTTAGAGAATAACTCTTGCTGCCAGGGTGAGTTTCCCTCACCAGCGCTGAAGCAACAGGAATGTGGAGTTCAGAAAACAGGAACATATGTAATAATTACTTTAAACTGCGTAAGGAGACATTTGAGGGGGATTACTGGTGTTGAATCCGGTCAAACCAAAATCAACAGGCAGGTATCTCTCTAGGAGCAGGATTAGGGACCGCAGACTAGTCTGTACAGAACCAAAGCATCGGAACACACCAGTCCTATTTCCTCCCCTCAGATAACCATGACGACAGAGTTATCCACCTCCATCAACATCAAGGAGCCGCGTTGGGACCAGGGAACCTTCGTGGGCCGAGCGAAGCACTTCTTCACTGTCACAGACCCCCGGAACATTCTCCTCACCAACGAGCAGCTGGAGAATGCTCACAAGATCATCAAAGACTACAGGTGATGTCCTACAGGGATTAAGACAGATTAGACATTTGGGCAGATTATCTGAGCTCTTTTACAAAGTTATCCACCCAAATCTGGTTGAGCCGTCACTATTAATTGGTGTAATAATCCAGAGGTTTCATGTTAGAATCTGTAGGATTTGAATCCCCTCGTTTTCCTTCCACCTCCCTACCCTACACCTCCTCTTAACTCCTCCTCCTCTCCTCCTCTCCTGCCCCTCTCCCCCTCCCAGGCAAGGCGTCGTGTCTCCAGGGCTCACTGAGGACGAGCTATGGAGAGCCAAGTACATCTTCGACTCCGCCTTCCACCCAGACACTGGCGAAAAGATGATTCTGATTGGCCGCATGTCGGCCCAGGTCCCCATGAACATGACTATCACCGGCTGCATGATGACCTTCTACAAGTGAGCACTGTGTCCTCTCCAATTCAACCAAAGCTCAGGATGTGTCTTATAACAGTATTGACAGAGCATAGCTGGGGTTCAAAACTCCTGCTGCATTGATCGATGTAGAGTAAGATTATGGGCCTATAACATGATGAAAAGTCGCTGGGAACTGTTAAAGTGAATCTGTGTTCCTCTCCTGTCAACAACCAGGACGACACCAGCTGTAGTCCTCTGGCAGTGGATAAACCAGTCGTTCAACGCCATCGTGAACTACACCAACAGGAGCGGGGACGCCCCCATCACCGTCAGGTGAGCCCAGAGAGGCAGCAGCTTAATGTCTTCCTGCGGCTGTTCCGCAGTCAGCTCTTTACATCTGGGTCGTGTTCTCCCACGCCCACCGAGTTAGTCAGTCGCTGCTGTGCGCGCGCTCCGATTCTCAACGGAGATGAGGGCAGCGCAGGCTGGTTTTCACGATGAAAGCAGATGGTTTTGGGGGGGGTTGGGGAGTTCTAGATACATTCTCTAAAGGCAGGGATTTGAAGTGATCCCCAGGCTGTGGTCTCTTGTGTCTGCAGTCAGCTGGGTACAGCGTACGTTTCAGCCACCACAGGGGCGGTGGTCACAGCTCTGGGACTGAACACACTTACCAAGGTGAGCTAGAGGTCAGCCGTTACCACGGAAACACCGTCCGACCTTTGTGTTTATTACACTTCACAGAGTTTGACTTATCTTTCACTTTTCTTTCTTCTGTCAAATCGGGCGCCTCTCTTATCAGCACGTCTCGCCCCTGATTGGACGGTTTGTGCCGTTCGCCGCTGTTGCCGCTGCCAACTGTATCAACATTCCTCTGATGAGACAAAGGTGAGCCGCAGCAGACAGGAAGCGGTTTCGGACTCAAGGACTCATTTTTTTCTGGACTTCCTGCATGTGTGACACCAGCCAATCCCGTGCCTCCCATCCCAGCGTGGTGTCATATGGAGCCAACTGACAGGAAGGTTACAGAGTTACTGTCGTGACGCCATCTTTTCTTTTCCAGAGAACTGAAACACGGCATTCCCATCACAGACGAGAACGATAACAGGTTAGGGGAGTCGACCAACGCGGCGAAGCAGGCCATCACGCAGGTGGTGGTGTCCAGGATCCTCATGGCCTCTCCTGGGATGGGTGAGTTCAGCCCAGCCTGACCCCACCTCTCTTCCAGACCCAGTGGCCATGGGCTCAAATTGTTAACTTTGTAATGTAGCATAGGTTACGAAAGCTCTTTTTAACTGCTTTTAATTAAAAGCGTCTGCTAAATGAGTATTTCAATTGGACCCTTTCTTTTCAGCAATCCCCCCCTTTCTGATGAACACACTGGAAAAGAAAGCCTTCCTTAAGGTAATGTGACCTTCTCTTTATATATCCACGAGTCATACTTCCCTCTCCTAGTTATGTTCTGACATTGGCACATTGAACCGAAAACTCTGACTAACCCTTCTGGGATCTGACCAGTGCGTCCTAACGCCTCGCTCTTGTGTAAGAGTGTAATCTAGGGACTTTAGTAATCACACAGTGACACACTGTAGCCTGGTAGACCCAGCATGACCTGTCCAGCCTGCAGCCACAGAGGCCTCCGCTTCTCCTCCATCCTCACTGATCCAACACAGCAGGATGGGTGTAAGCAAGATGGCCGAACCCTCGCTCAGCCCTCCACCATATTGCTTACGGTTATTGCTTACACACACCCTGTGTGTGTTCAGCGAGGAAGGGAGGGAGGACAGGGGCAGAGTTCACTCCTTTGCCTGAGTTCATCCCCCTACTGTTCTGCCTCTCACTGGTCTCTGTGTTGATCTTTTCAGAAGTTCCCATGGATGAGCGCACCCATTCAAGTTGGTTTAGTGGGATTCTGGTGAGTAGCCAGACATGAGCTGAAACTCCTCCGTTCGCAGGGTCGACAGTGTGGGTCAGAGAAGCACCAAGATACACAGTAGGATTCAGAACCAGATGTGTACATGGCACCTGTATCCTCTGACCTGTGTGTGTGATCTGTGTGTGTGTGTGATCTGTGTGTGACCTGTGTGTGTGTGTGTGTTGCAGCCTGGTGTTTGCCACTCCACTGTGCTGCGCTTTGTTCCCACAGAAGAGGTAAGTTCAGAAGTGAAAGCAGCGATGTCAGTGAGTCATTCCCTGTTGGGTTGGAGCATCTCTGACTGGGAGAGAAACTATATTGTGTAATGTTGACCTGTTTTCCTGCCCCTCCCCCATTCTTTTCTCTCTCTCCCTGTTCATCTCTCCCTCCCTCTGTCCCTCTTCATTTCTCTCTCTCTCTTCCTCCATATCCCTGTTCATCTCTCTCTCCATCCCTCTGTCCGTGTTCATCTCTCTCTGTCCCTCCTCCCTCTGCCACTCCCCCATCCCAGCTCCATGTCAGTAAGCCGCTTGGAGCCGGATCTGCAGGAGAAGATCAGGGCCAGTCACCCAGGGGTGGAAAGAGTCTACTTCAACAAAGGACTATGAGCTCCCCTCCTGGCTAGCCTCCAACTCTTCATCCCTGCCTCCCCCTCCTCTCATCTCTTCCCCACAGTTGTCTCTTCTTCTCTCCGTCAGCCCTCCTCATGCGATGTGCCAAAGTTACGTTTGCTTCTGTCATCTCCCCTCCCTTCACCTTCTCCCCTCTCCTGTCCCACCTCACGTCTCCTCTCCCTCCTCTTCTCTTCTCCTCTCTCTCCTCTCTCTCCTCTCCCTCTTCTTCTCTTCTACTCTCCCTCCTTTTCTCCCCCTCCTCTCCTCTCTTCTTCTACACTCCCTCCTCTCCTCTTCTACACTCCCTCCTCTTCTCCTCTCCTCCTCTCCTCCTCCTCACATCTCTCCTGCTCTCTGCTGCTCAGTCCTTCAGATGTCCTGCTCGGCTCCTCCACACCTCCTCTCCTCTTATCATACGTATTCCTTCAGTATCACAGTTTCATTGGTCTCTGTGATCATTTGTTTGGGTTTTTTTGCAACGGATTCCAGATAAGGATCAAGATAATGATAATGATGATGATGTTTTTACGAGATTTATGTGGTTGTTATTGTTTGTATTCCCACACGGTATTTTTTGTAGTCTGTGACTTTAGTCCGTATTTTTCTGCCAAAAAATGCATTTTCAATTTAACTTATGTTGCGTTAAAATGGGAACAAAATTCCAGGTATTCCAACAGTATTGAGTACCCTACTGATCTGAGATCTGATTGATCTATTTATCACATGTATTGATTCCTAACCACTCTTACGGTGTATGATGTGCCAAACAATTATGTGTGAGACCTCAAAACGATTACAACCTCTTGCGAATTAGTGCAGTTTGTAGGACAGACCGAAGTGTATTCAGTGAGTTGATTTTGCCAAATGAGTGACACCTCACGCTTGCTTATCACACAGTATTTAGTCATGGATAATCTTAGTCTACAGTCTGATTAAACCTGATAGGCGCAGCAGCCTCCCTCCCTCTGAAAATGGAGGGGTTTAAAGCAGCAAAGACGAGCCTCTGGTGTTTTCGGTGCTTTCTGAAGCAATATCTTAATCTTCCTGCTAAAAACATGCATGATCAAACCTCACCTCATGGTCTTGACATCCTACCATCATATCTCCAGATGAAATACCCATATGGGAGCATTTCCTGTATTCAGGAATACTTCTCTCTCTTAGAAAAGAGAGATTCAGCCCTGAAACGGATTCAGCCCTGTCTGACCACCTCGACGCATCGATAGACCGATGAACGTGAGGCGTGTTCTGGAGAATGTTTCACTCTCAGTGGTCCTTCTGCTCCGGAGGCTGTGGTCATGGAAACCAGGCTGCTCAACCATTGGCTAAGAGTTGAGACACTCTCCCAGCTGGGTTTAAAGCTAGCCTGTCACTGGTTAGTTCACCTGATCAGTCTGTTATGGTTGAGTGAAACACTTGTGTGGTAACAGGGCAGATGCTTCAGTTGATTATGCTGACAGTTGATCCTGTAGATTCTTTAGTTTCTAACGGAAACATCTTCAGCAACGTAAATAGATTGTCATTTTGAGTTTAACGTCAGAAAAATCAAGGTACAGGTTGCTTGTGCACATTCCTCTGGGTCGACTGTGTTCATTCTCATCGTGTGGTTTTTGTAAGATGTTCAATGTTTAAGTATTGAAAAATATATATTTACTTATATGGTTGGATAGAGAATCTGTTTTATCTGAGCTGTCCCTTATAGATGATTAGAAGTGATGTTTTATTCAATTCAGTGACAACCCAGTCTGTGTAACTGAATGTAGCATTTTCCAGTCACTAACAAAAATACTACTTTAGGAATAACCATGGAAAGCACAATACTATTTACTTGAAAGGATGTTTTTCAGTCTGTCTGTGAGATTGATGCTGTTTTCCTATATATTATATGATCACATTGGTGGAAAATGTACATAACTATGAAAGCAGCAGTTAATAAGTAAAAAGCACAATGAAGTATAGATACTAATATAAACCCCCTCCCCCACATGGACCCCCCTTTAACCCTAATAAATAGCACCCCCCCCCCCCCCAAAAAAAAAAGAAGTTAGATTTGATCTAATCCTTTAATGTGTTTTTATGATCTTTAATCTGCCAAATCAACTATCTCATTCCAGCCAAAGTGATACAAATCCACTCAAGAGGAGTAAAGTCATTATTACAGTTTACATTAATCAAGACAAAATGGCTATTATTATTACTTTAAAGAAAAACATTGTCATGGAAAATTGTATTTAATTGTTTTGTTTCTCAGTACACTGGGATGTTGTATTGTCTGGACAGGATTAAATAAAGATTTATGAAGTCTTACAGAATGCTGTCGTGCCAACTAATCAAATCGCGAAAATTGCTCCTCATTTACATAAAGTTCCGAATATCTCAACTCGAATCGATTGGATAGTGACGCCACCCACAATACACCATGCGAGCCTGGTTCCAGTTAAAGTGAATGGAAAGCCTCGCGTCACTTGCATCGCTGTAGCACACCATAGACATGTATGAAGATAATGTCTAATGTCTATGGCAGACACGCTCTGTAAGAGCCAACAGCCCACTGGAGCCCTCTGCTGGTCAGAGCTGGTCACAGCCTCGCCGTGTTTTATAATATCCACTGGAAACCCAACACAGACAGAGGCACAATAAGAAAGAGCTTTATTCCAAAAGAGAAAACTTCACAAAGCACTTAAGAGATTTATCTGCAGGAGAACTTGCACGAATCGCTCTTACCTTAGGCAGCAGACAAAACAGACAGCACAAAGAGCAATTTAAGGCTAAGAGCACAGTAATGACAAGATCAGCTCTTGATATCTAATCGGTAATATATTTGTCTTCAAACACCTGACAGGAATCTCCCAGATCAGTTAAGTCCACATACTGTTCACATGAGTTGTGAGTATGAGAGTTTGAAGATGACAAACGAACTGTATATGTAAGGATGCTATTTCTTATCTTTACAAAGATAAATAGATTACGTCAGCGTTCTAGAACTTCTGAACAATCTCTGGAACCCTCAGAACTGATTCCTTCCATTCAACACTCTGAACTCTGGTCCTGGTGTCTCACTGGAACCAGGGTTCTTCGAAGCCCACCGACATACAGAACATATCAAGACACGGAACAGATCAGACACAGAACACAGAATGTACAGAGAACAGAGAGCATCATGGGAACACTCACAGCTGGGGTTAAGACCTTGTTCTATTTTCCACCAAATAACATGTCAGTGTTCATGTTTCAAAGACATTGGTTGACCAATGACCGTTTGTGTCTATGGTTACACAACACTATTACCAACAGGTCCAGTGAAAATGATTTGTTCGTAATTGAAAATGAAACACATGAATGACAAACAGAAACGGATCTTGGGTCAGTTAGAAACGGAGCTTCCCCACCTCAGAATAACCGGTAGATACCGGTGTGAGGCCCTGGAACACAGGAGCCATCCAAACACCTTCACCTGCCTTCCATTTCATACACAACTTAACTCACAAGACAGTTCCTGTCCTACAAGGCCTCAGATAAGGCTGCTGAGGGAAGGACACATTCTCAAAGTATTGAAACCTACCCCCCCTACCCCCCTACCCCCCCCCCACCCTCCTCAGCTCCCTGTTCCAGGAAGCTCAGTGAAATCAGGGCCCTTTCACCACCTCAGACTACTGTAACTCCCTCTGCATGTTCTGCTGCCAAGCAAAGTGCCATCTTTGGAATGTGTTGAACTTTGCTGACTTTACGTTAATAATGGCACTTTACATTTACTGGTGCACAATGCCTCATTCGTTATGGGGGGGGGGGGGGGGGGGGGAATAAAAATAAAACAACTAGCGTTCAAAATCAAGAATGCATATGTAAATATACACATTTGTGGTCTGATTTTGGCGATTTTCTTCGTTTTTCAAAAATGTTGATGACCACATTTATATCCCATGTTAAAATGAAATTAAAAATAACATACTTGGATCAGTGGTTACAACAATAGTGTTCCTATACGTTCCTTCATTTTAAAACAGAACTCACATGCATCGTGTGAAATCAACAGTGATAAATAAGGCTAATATAAATAGGCTTTGTACTATTTTTTCAATAGACAATTCTAATACGATTACAAAATACACAAGTCTTAAAAAACAAAACTTCAATGGACTGAAACTCTGTTGTCTTTGGGTACAAGATTGTCTGTGCTCACCTCTACATGGTCCTGAACTCCGCACCCCCCCCCCCCCCCCCCCCCGCCCCCGTTTCCTGCCCTGAGTTGACTGGCCAATGAACACAGACTCTCCAGACACCAGGAAGCTGTTACCACCAGCTTCCTTCCTGTTCAGTTCTCTCCCAGGCAGCAGGTCCAGAAGATGCCACCCTGAGGGCCTCTGAGTAGATAAAGATAAACCCATGTAAACCCAGTTAGCTTAGCATAGCGGACGCTAGCCAAATCCCATGTCCGGTTAGCATAGCTAAGCAAGGCGCTGTGTGGAATTGACAATCTTTGAGTGAACCTAGCCTCACTTGGCTAAGCATTGAGTAGTCCAGCGTAGCCTAGCTTAGCCTAGCCTAGCCTGTAGCTTTACACAAACTCCTCCTCGCAGAGCGTCTCCCCGACCAGCAGCGAGTGTTTGTCAGGCTCGCTGAGGGCCATGCTGTTGAGCGAGTGCTTGTCGGAGCGGAGGGAGTTGATGGAGGCGCGGCTGTAGTTGACGATGCGATCCAATAGGCTCAGCTTGGGGGAGGAGCGACGCAGCTCGCCCATGCCGATGTGGACGCTCACGTCCGATAGGCTGCCCTGGCTCCTGGCCCCGCCCAGCCTGGCCTCCAGTTGCTCAGCGCTGGGCTTGGAGTAACTGAGAGAGAGACAGAGAGAGAGGAGAAAGTGAGAGAAAGAGCGAGAGAGAGAGACAGAAAGAGAGACAGAGACAGAGAGACAGAGAGAGAAAGCGAGAAAGACAGAGAGAGAGAAAGAGAGAGTGAGTGAGAGACAGAGAGACAGAGAGAGAGAAAGAGAGAGACAGAGAGAGAGAGAGAGAGAGAGGGAGATAGAGATACACATATATATACACTACCGTTCAAAAGTTTAGGGTCACATTGAAATGTCCTTATTTATTAAGGAAAAGCACTGTACTTTTCAATGAAGATAACTTTAAACTAGTCTTAACTTTAAAGAAATACACTCTATACATTGCTAATGTGGTAAATGACTATTCTAGCTGCAAATGTCTGGTTTTTGGTGCAATATCTACATAGGTGTATAGAGGCCCATTTCCTGCAACTATCACTCCAGTGTTCTAATGGTACAATGTGTTTGCTCATTGGCTCAGAAGGCTAATTGATGGTTAGAAAACCCTTGTGCAATCATGTTCACACATCTGAAAACAGTTTAGCTCCTTACAGAAGCGACAAAACTGACCTTCCTTTGAGCAGATTGAGTTTCTGGAGCATCACATTTGTGGGGTCAATTAAACGCTCAAAATGGCCAGAAAAAGAGAACTTTCATCTGAAACTCGACAGTCTATTCTTGTTCTTAGAAATGAAGGCTATTCCATGCGAGAAATTGCTAAGAAATTGAAGATTTCCTACAACGGTGTGTACTACTCCCTTCAGAGGACAGCACAAACAGGCTCTAACCAGAGTAGAAAAAGAAGTGGGAGGCCGCGTTGCACAACTAAACAAGAAGATAAGTACATTAGAGTCTCTAGTTTGAGAAACAGACGCCTCACAGGTCCCCAACTGGCATCTTCATTAAATAGTACCCGCAAAACACCAGTGTCAACATCTACAGTGAAGAAGCAGCTGCGGGATTCTGGGCTTCAGGGCAGAGTGGCAAAGAAAAAGCCATATCTGAGACTGGCCAATAAAAGAAAAAGATTAAGATGGGCAAAAGAAAACAGACATTGGACAGAGGAAGACTGGAAAAAAGTGTTGTGGACGGATGAATCCAAGTTTGAGGTGTTTGGATCACAAAGAAGAACGTTTGTGAGACGCAGAACAAATGAAAAGATGCTGGAAGAATGCCTGACGCCATCTGTTAAGCATGGCGGAGGTAATGTGATGGTCTGGGGTTGCTTTGGTGCTGGTAAGGTGGGAGATTTGTACAGGGTAAAAGGGATTCTGAATAAGGAAGGCTATCACTCCATTTTGCAACGCCATGCCATACCCAGTGGACAGCGCATGATTGGAGCCAATTTCATCCTACAACAGGACAATGACCCTAAACACACCTCCAAATTCTGCAAGAACTATTTAGAGCAGAAGCAGGCAGCTGGTATTCTATCGGTAATGGAGTGGCCAGCGCAGTCACCAGATCTGAACCCCATTGAGCTGTTGTGGGAGCATCTTGACCGTATGGTACGCAAGAAGTGCCCATCCAACCAATCCAACTTGTGGGAGCTGCTTCTGGAAGCGTGGGGTGCAATTTCTCCAGATTACCTCAACAAATTAACAGCTAGAATGCCAAAGGTCTGCAATGCTGTAATTGCTGCAAATGGAGGATTCTTTGACGAAAGCAAAGTTTGATGTAAAAAAAATCTTATTTCAAATACAAATCATTATTTCTAACCTTGTCAATGTCTTGACTCTATTTTCTATTCATTTCACAACATATGGTAGTGAATAAGTGTGACTTTTCATGGAAAACACAAAATTGTTTGGGTGACCCCAAACTTTTGAACGGTAGTGTATATGATTGGGATCATGCTGATCTAGCAGCAACACAGGCTCTAGCGGGGTGACTCACCATTTGAGGAGGAGGGAAGACATCACCACGGAGACAGAGGACAGCGCCATGGCAGCAGAGCCCATCCAGGGCTGCAGCACCAGGCCCACAGGCATGAACACACCTGCCAGAGGACACCACACATCCACAGTCACCATCACTATCATCCTGAACATGAGCAGTGTGGCAGCAGTCTGCTGTGTGTCTGCTGCCCCCTACCTGCAGCGATGGGGATCCCCACCAGGTTGTAAATGAGCGCAAACACAAAGTTGATCCTGATTCTTCTGACGGTCTTCTTGGACAGGTCGATGCTGGCCACCACATCCAGGAGATCATTCTGGAAGAGAGGGAGAGAGAGAGATAAATAAATGTTTGTGTCATGAAAGCAATACTTGACCCTCTCAGTTGCTTGACTATATTGACGTTATGAAACCGCAAACATTAAGCCCCTCCCTCCCTCCCTCACCCTGATGAGCACCACATCAGCCGCCTCGATGGCCACGTCCGTGCCGGTTCCTATGGCGATGCCCACGTCTGCCATGGCGAGGGCGGGCGAGTCGTTGACCCCGTCGCCCACCATGGCCACCCTCTTCCCTGCTGCTTGCAGCTGCTCCACCTTGGCCACCTTGTGGGAGGGCAGCACCTCCGCAAACACCTTCTTGATGCCCACCTGGAGGGAGGGAGGGAGGGAGAGAGAAAGAGAGAGGGAGAGAGAGAGACAGAGAGAGGGAGACAGGGGGATAGAGAGAGAGAAAGAGAGAGAGAGATATAGAGAGAGAGACAGGGGGAGAGAGAGAAAAAGAGAGAAAGAGAAAGAGAGAGAGTGAGATAGAGAGAGAGGAAGAGAGGGTGTGTGTGTGAGTGAGTGAGTTGTAGGAGGCAGAGAAAGGTGAGGTCCTGGTCAGGTGTGGTCCGGTCAGATCCGGTCTGTACCTGTGCAGCGATGGCCCTGGCCGTCCTGCTGTTGTCTCCGGTCATCAGGATCACCTCAAGCCCCATGGCGGTCAGCGTGTGGACAGCCAGCTCCGCCTCCGGCTTCACCGTGTCAGCGATGGCGATCATGGCGCACAGCAGCCCTGGAAGGAGGGGAGCACAGTTAGCCAGCCCTGCTGCCCCCCCCCCCCCCCCGCCCCCCCAGCCCCCACAGCCAGGGTCCGGCTCCTCACCATCCACGCCCACCAGCACGGCCGTCCGGCCCCGCCGCTCGTGCTCCGTCATGGCCTCGTCCACGTCGGCCGGCACCTGCAGGCAGTTCCTCTTCATCCATTCTCTGTTCCCTATCAAGACCACATAGGCTGCTGTCTGCACCAGAGCTGCAAACACACACACACACACACACACGTCAATACACACAGGCACACAATCAATGACTTTCCATTCTGCTGGCCACACAACTTCCATGCTCTGGACTACAAATGGAACCCTCCCACTGGTTTTGGACTACATCTCCCAGAGTGCACGTACTGAGTGGGAGCGGGTCCATGATGAGGGGGTGGGAGCCTGCGGAGGTCCTGGAGTCGCTGATCTGGACCAGGACGCTGTTGCGCTGGTTGTAGTCTTCGCTGTCGCTGTCCCCCTGCCGGAGCAGCGTCTCTGTGTTGCTCACCTGGCAGCGCACACCACAGCCTGGCACAGCCTGGAAGTCTGAGCAGGTGCCCAGGGAGTCTGTCTCCAGCTCCTGGACACACACACACACAGAAACACACACACACACACACACAGAAACACACAAACACACAGAAACACACACACACAGACACACAGAAACACACAGACACACAGAAACACACAGACACACAGAAACACACAGACACACAGAAACACACAGACACACATAGACACACACAGACTTGGATGAGTTGACAGGATGAGCAAGAGAGACAGAGTTTTCCCTCCTCTCTTTTCTCTCCCCCCTCCTCTCTCCTCCCTCCTCTCTCCCCCCTCCTCTATCCTCTCTCTGCCCTGAGGCAGCAGTCTCACCTGCTTGCAGTACTTGGTGATGGCCGACCCCAGCGGGTGCTCGCTGTTGTTCTCTGCAGTTCCCACGATGGCCAGCAGGCGGGAGCGGGGCATCCTGTTCCCTTCCACCAGCAGCTTGACCTGGACCACCTGGGGCGCTCCGTAGGTGATGGTGCCCGTCTTATCAAACACCACCAGCTGAATCTGAAACAGCAAAGGGGGGCTGTGACTCCTGGAACCAGCGCAGCTGAAGCTAGCCCCCCCCCCCCCTCCCCCAGTCCAGGGGCATGACCTCTCACCTTGTGGGCCATCTCCAGGGGCTCCCCTCCCTTGATGAGGATGCCGTTCTGAGCCCCCACCCCTGTGCCCACCATGACAGCGGTGGGCGTGGCCAGGCCCAGGGAGCAGGGGCAGGCGATGCACAGCACTGTGATGGAGGCCTGGAAGGCAAACCGGATCACAGCCTCGGCCTTGGAGATGCTCTTATCATAGCCCTGCACAGAGAGAGGAGCGTGTTAGGTAGACATAGAGAGGGCGAGGGAGAGAGAGGGGCGTGTTAGGTAGACATAGAGAGGGCGAGGGAGAGAGGGGGGGGGGGGAAAGGTAGACATAGAGAGGGCGAGGGAGAGAGAGGGGCGTGTTAGGTAGACATAGAGAGGGCGAGGGAGAGAGAGGGGCGTGTTAGGTAGACATAGAGAGGGCGGGGGAGAGAGAGGGGCGTGTTAGGTAGACATAGAGAGAGAGGAGGGTGTTAGATAGACAGAGAGAGAGTGAGACTCACAGGGAAGTACTTCTCCACCAGGGGGAAGTCCACAAAGCCAATCAGGATCCAGGCGCACAGCGTGAGCAGAGACACGCCCACGATGAAGGGCACGAAGTACCCGCTGATCCGGTCTGCAAACTGCTGGATGGGAGCCTGACCAGGAGAGAGGTCGCAGGTCAGACAGAGGCCAGGACAGAGGTCACAGGTCAGACAGAGGGCAGGAGAGAGGTCACAGGTCAGACAGAGTCCAGGACAGAGGTCACAGGTCAGACAGAGTCCAGGACAGAGGTCACAGGTCAGACAGAGGGCAGGAGAGAGGTCACAGGTCAGACAGAGGGCAGGAGAGAGGTCACAGGTCAGACAGAGGGCAGGAAAGAGGTCACAGGTCAGAGAGAGGGCAGGAGAGAGGTCACAGGTCAGACAGAGGGCAGGAGAGAAGTCACAGGTCAGACAGAGTCCAGGACAGAGGTCACAGGTCAGACAGAGGGCAGGAGAGAGGTCACAGGTCAGACAGAGGGCATGAGAGAGGTCACAGGTCAGACAGAGTCCAGGACAGAGGTCACAGGTCAGACAGAGGCCAGGAGAGAGGTCACAGGTCAGACAGAGGCCAGGAGAGAGGTCACAGGTCAGACAGAGGCCAGGAGAGAGGTCTCAGGTCAGACAGGTCAGAGGTGAACTTCATCATCTTCCTGGTGCCCGTCCTCTCACCTTAGAGGTCTGGGCCTCCTCTACCAGCTTGACTATCTGGGACAGGGTGGTGTCCATGCCCACGTGGGTGGCACTGATGAGCAGGGAACCGTTCTGGTTGATGGAGCCGGCGATCACAGAGCTGCCGATCTTCTTAGTGACTGGCATGGCTTCACCTGGGGGCAGGGGGACACAGTCACATCACATGACTTAAACATTTCAAAAGGTTCCTGTTCGGCTTTTATTCTCTGTATTTACAAAACATCTTCATGTGCGGACCAGGGTGTTCCTTCACAAGGATAAAAGATCAACAGGTGTTGTTCTGCTGAGACTAACAAGCAGCCTAACAGGTCTGGCTGAGTGTCAGCATTGGTGCGGAGCTCGGCCGAGGACCCACCGGTGATCAGGGACTCGTCTGCCATGGAGTGTCCCTCGATGACCCTGCCGTCGACAGGGAACTTCCCCCCAGGCACGACCCGGACCACGTCCCCCCTCTGGACCAGCTCCACATCCACCTGCTCCTCACTGGGGAGAGAGACAGTGTGGGTGTGTGAGACAGTGTGTGTGTGTGTGTGTGTGTGAGAGAGACACAGTAAGAGTGACAAGAGTGTGCTGGTGGAACAAACAGGAACATAGTTTCATGGTGCAGACAACATGCAATCATGCAAATGTCAGTCCAACAATCCTTATATTGTTTTACATCTCATGTAAATCATCCTTATTCAACACTGTCACATGAGAACTTGTGACTAAATGACGTATCATAATCACTGGGCTTCTTATCTTGACAACCATCGCGTTTTGTGCAATTGCTGTTCTGAAGCGGCCCGAGGTGAGCTGTGGTGAGCAGTATCTAATCTACTAGAGAGAAGCCAAGGTCATGCTGCTGCCCTGCTGATTACACTCAGGCTAGGAGGGGCTAATCAGAGGAGGGGGGTTTAGAGAGCAGAGGAGGAGAGAGGGAGATAATGAGGAGAGGAGAGAGAGTAGAAGTGGAGGATAGGAGAGGAGGCGGAGGAGAGTACCTTAGCACAGACATGTCACTGTTGAGAGAGACCACTGTGGCTTCTGTGGCCTGCAGGGACATCAGCTTGGAGAGAGCCTCAGACGTCTTACTCTGGAGAGGAGAGAGAGAGGAGGGAGAAAGAGAGGAGCGAGAGAGAAGAGAGAGGAGAGAGAGGGAGAAGAGAGGAGAGAGAGGAGAGAGAGAGAGCAGAGAGGAGAGGAGAGAGAGAGGAGAGCAGAGGAGAGAGGAGAGAGAGAAGAGAGGGGAGAGAGCAGAGAGAAGAGAAAGGAGAGAGGCGAGAGAGGGGAGGGAGAGAGGAGCGAGAGAGAGGAGAGAGAGAAGAGAGGGGAGAGAACAGAGAGAGAACAGAGAGAAGAGAGACAGAGCTACAGAGATCAGAGACCAGACAGCCACCTACAGAGCAGCAGCGTGCAGCAGAGGTCGCCAGCTCACCTTGGCGATCTGCTCCAGCCAGCGGCCCAGGGAGATGAACACAAACAGCATGGGCGGCGTGTCGAAGAAGGTGATGGGGTTGACCTTGGCTGCCTCCACCATGGCCACCATGAGGATAACCAGGGAGTAGGTAAAGGCTATGGAGGTGGCCAGCACGATCAGGACGTCCATGTTGGCTGTGCGGTGCTTCAGAGCCTTGTAAGCTTGAGAGTAAAAGTACCGCCCTCCGATGAACTGGGGACGCAAAAACAGGCGGTCAGAGGAAGCAGGCAGGGCAGTGAGGGCGGTCAGGGTCAACTGTACTTATTATTTATGATTTATTATATATTTCTTTTAACAAATGTTAGTGTATGTGTTTACGTATCATAAATCATTTTTGTCTCATATGTCTTATAGATTGGGCCACAATGCTCCCTCATTCACGCCAATAATGCATCATTGAGCTGAACGAATCCACAAAATAAGAACCGCTCTGTTCAGTGAGCAGGGTGGGGGGGGGGGGGTGTTCACCTGCACAGGCACGCAGAACAGGAAGGACAGCAGGTTCATGATGGACAGGCCCGGCAGCAGCTGTTTCTCCAGGAACATTCCGGAGTGGTAGTGCTCCACGTCCTCCGACGAGGCGTTGTGATGGTGGGTAGAGTTGATCTGGTGGTCCACGATGATCATGTAGGTCATCATGGCCATCACCGGCACGCAGAAGACCAGGCTGATCAGGAACGACCTCCTCCATCTGGGGGAGGGGAGAGAGCGGGGATGAAGGGAGTCTCTCTCTCTCTCTCTGTCTCTCTCTCTCTCACTCTACCCCACTCTCTCTTTCACTCTCTCTCTCTACCTCACTCACTCACTCTCTCTCTCTCTACCCCAATCTCTCACAGAGACACACAGGAGATACAGGGACACAGTCTTACTGTTGTATCTCTCTCCTGTGGTCCAGGTGGCTGGCTGTGCGATCCTTCTTCACCAGGGAAGCCTCAAATCCCAGGTTCTGTTCATCCCAGCAGAACAGTGCAGAGAGAGCAGACAGGTGAGTGAGCAGATGAAGGCAACGTTTCGGTGAATGGATGAATGCATTCGTAGCCCAGCGACAGGATGAGTGAGCTCATTCAAAAATGATCAAATGAACATAGGAACAAACAGGAATGATGAGATGGAATAGAGGAGGGAGGAAGTGGGAGGGGCACCTCTATCAGCCTGATGACATCACGAGGACCCGTCACCTCAGGGTCATACTTGATGTGGGCCTTGTTGGTTGCCAGGGCAACGGAGGCATAAACGATCCCTTCCTGTTTCACCAGGCTGGACTCTATTTTGTGGACGCAGGAGGCACAAGTCATACCTCTCACCTGAGCGACAGGTGGAGGGGTGTATAGAGAGGGATGAAGAGAGACAAGATAGATCATTGTTAGATTATGACTGACTACAGGATCACCGGCTGTTAACAAACGCACTGTAAAATGTTGTGAGCTGTAAAACACAGCTGGTTGGAAAAGCTAGAAAACGGTAGCCTTATATAACAGGTCAGGCAAGAAGCTGGACCTAAGACGCTCGTTAAAACCCTCACCACCAGTTCCAGGCTTCCGTCTGAACCTTCGTAGTCCTCCATGACGGTGGCAGTGAAGCCCAGCTCCCTGATGCACTCTGCTACCTTGAGAGGGTCCATGATGTCAGGGTCGTACCTCACCTCTGCCTTGCTGGCCATGAGGGCCACCAGCACTGAGTAGATACCTGAGGGGGCACAAGAGCAGGGGAGCAGGTGGATCAATCTCAACCTGTCTGGTTCAGACCCTCCCCCCCCCCCCCCGCCCACCTCCTCTCCATCTACTGCTGGTAAAGACCTCCACATTAAGGGGCCAGCATCTCACCAGGCTCGTTCTTCAGGTTCCTCTCGATGTTGGCCACGCACGAGGCGCAGGTCATCCCCCCGATCTGGATGAAGCACTTGGAGAGGCCGGTGGCAGGGTGACCCTTACCCCCGTGAGAGGAGCTCCTCTCCGGGTCGCTGTCCAGTTCCACCTCCTTCCCCCGGGCGGAGGCTGGGGAGGAGGGGGCGCTGGGCTCTGGCAGGGGCACCAGAGAGTTGGTCTCTGAGGGGGGGACACACAAGGGAGAGAAGGTCACTGCATCTATCTTTATCGTCGAGAAAAGAAAGAGGGAGGTGACAGGGGCTTCAGCTGTGGAGTTAGTGGTGCGGTGATGTTAGCGGACCCTTCTCTGTTCTCACCAGGCAGGAAGGCATCGAAGCCCATGTCCTCTATGGCGTCTCTCAGCTCCTCCGGAGTGGTCAGGAGGGGGTCGTAGTCAAACGTCCCTCTGTGATTGGCCAGGGACACCTTGGCCGACTGCACCCCCTTTCTTTGGGAGATCATGCCCTCGATGGACTGGACACACGAGTTGCAGGTCATTCCCTCGATGTGGATGTGGGTGACCACCACCAGGGGCTGGATGAAGCAGGGCTGGGGGGAGGGGACATGGGGCTGGGGAGCCGGTGCTACCCCAGGAGGAGGTGACGTGGCTGGGGTGGAGAAGGTGGCAGTGGGGCTGAAGGCCCCGGAGGCGTCCCTGGGAGTGGCCTTGAAGGAGCCGGGCGGCAGGGCCTCGATGGCTTCCTGGAGCTGGGTCACGGTCACCAGCAGGGGGTCGTGGCAGACCGAGGCACACTCCTTCTCCAGAGAAACCTGAGGGAAACAAAGTTCTGGGTTTGTCATTCTTGTTTTGTTAACCTTCGTGGCCTCCACATCTGCACCAAACTATGGCACCTGCTGGTGCTGAAAGTCATAGCTTCATGGCTCGGTATGGCTTCCTCCCTCGTCCCCTACCTCGACAGAGGAGACCCCCTACCTGGACAGAGGAGACCCCCTACCTGGACAGAGGAGACCCCCTACCTGGACAGAGGAGACCCCGTGCAGCTTGGCCAGGTTGTCCTGGATGTTGACCACGCAGGAGTGGCAGTGCATCCCCGTGACCGTGAAGCTACTCAGCACCGAGTCGATGAAGATCTCCGTCTCCCCCGACGCGTCCGATGTTGGCGACAGGGATGCTGGCCTGCCGGAGGCGCCTAGCAACCGCTCCATCTCGCTGGGCGATAGCTGCAGGGGGCGGGGCTTGGACTTGATGATGGCCTTGAAGCCCGCCAATAGGATCTGTCTGACGATTTCGTCCACGGTGATGAGGTAGGGCAGGTACAGGACGGCTGCCTCTTGAGACTCCAGGGACACTGAGGTAAGCAGGAGTCACACAGGAATCGCATGAGGAATTATTAGACAGTCTTGGGTTTGGTTTGCAGTGAACTGCTAATCAGACTCCAGTCTAAGAGGGAAAGAGAGACCTAGAATATACATTTCGTCTGGTTCCCTTAAAGGTGGAACCTAGCCAGGAGCCTGACCATGCCAGTTGAGGACAATAAAAGGCACACAACTCTGGTCAGGATATCCATGCTGCCCTGAACACCAGATCCACAGAGATGATCTCTAAGATATCAGGCATGTCGTCCAAGAAACATGAGAGAAACTGAGGGAGCAGGAACAGGGAGAGGGGAAGCTGGGGCGTGTTGCTAGCTAGCAACACCTTGGTAAGAACTAATGTTGTTTTGATGATAGCTAGCCAACTGAGTCTTTGTGAGGGTTTCAATGTACAGTGTTTATGAAGAAAGTTCCCATTTGAAAGTAGCCTTCAATGTCAGCTAGCTAGATATCCAGCTGAAGGAATTCAAACTGAGAATGTGTTGTTAACTTTCCAAGTCGTGAATTTACAAAGACAAAACACTACCAAAGGCCTTAACAAGATACCCAAGAAACCAAGTAACTAAAGAAGCAGGGAGAAGGGGTGAGGGGTCGTAGCTGACTGCCCAGTCCGTCAGGATGAATGCTCCTGACTCACGAGTCAGTTAGGGTTAGCGACAAGACGACACACTTGTGCTGAGTCATAATCTCTTCTTCGCCATAAACCGGAGGGAATGCTGAATAGACAGTTCACACACACACAGGAGCAGGAGAGGTGAAACAACATGGACACTCACACAAACGCGGGCACAAACACACACACACACAAAAGGTAAATTCACCTTTGATCTTTTTAACCCCTTTAAGTTTCCCGATCTTTCCTTCGATGGTGGTGGTGCAGGAGAGACAGACCATCCCCTCGATACGCATTTTCACCAGCTCCACCCTTCCTCCGCTGTTTGGGCTGCGAGCCGAGGCAGGGGCTGGGGTCGATCCCGGGGCAGGGATAGGGGCCAGGGCTGGGGTGGAAGCTCTCTCTGTGGGACTATCAGAGGTGGACGTGTGGATCTCCAGGGGGATCAGGCTGCTCACAACCTCCCCCAGGAGCAGAGCACTGGTGAGGGACGGAACAAAGGTGACAGACAACGCCCCCTGGTCCTGGTACTGCCGGACCTCCAGGACGCCCTGCACCTGGGAGAGCCTGGCGCAGGCCTCCTGCTGGGCCTCGCGGCTCAGGCCTGGGCAGGGGATGAGCTGGGTGTCTGTGAGAACGAGGGAGATGTTGCTGGAGGACTCTGTAGGGACGGACTCAAAGCCCATGTCTTCGATGGCCTCGGCCAGGGACTGTGGGCTCTGGAGGTTGTGGTCGAAGATGATGCTGGCTTTCTTCATCTCCAGGGACACCTAGAGCACAAACCTTCGTTCAGAGAACGATAACAGTGGTAATGCCTGTCAAGATCGAATCAAGACAGCACAAGAACCTTTTCAACTCAAGGGTTCAACTCAGGTTTCAGAAGGCTGTTTATCCAGGATGGCATATTGAGTGTGACATTTATGACGTGTCATATGCAGTACACAGCCTATAAAGGAGAGGGCCAATCCTGCTGGCTCCATGAGAAACCACGGCCGGCAGGAACACAGTGACCTCCTTACTCTGACAAAGCAAAAGGAACCTTGTGATTCACTGACAGCATCACCTGACCACTGAGCCTGCCTCACTGAAAGCTGCCTTGACACCAGGGAGAGGTGTGGGCAAGGGGGTGGGGTGGTTAAAATGTATCCTTAAAAGAGAAAAGGTATGGGTTGATGACAGAGAGAGATGGAGGAAATACGAAAGGCGGGGGGGGGGGGGGGTGGAAAGAGACAAAGAACCCAGAGCTGACAGAAAAGACAGGGACAAAAATTAAGACAGACAGAGAGAGAGAGACAGAGAGGGAGAGAGAGGGGGGGGGGAGAGAGTGAGCATCAGAGAGAGTGACAAAAAGCAACAGAGAGAGACAGAACGACAGAGAGAGATGAGACAAGCCAGAGGGAAACAATCTCCCTCCACTTATGTGCATCTGCCCAGCACCATGCACATTAAGTCCACGTCCCTTAGAGACACTTAATGACATTTCCCTGTGTCTGCTGCCTGCTTTTTTAACCTGCAGTGACAAAGCCACACAAAGGCCAAAGCTCTGTCGGGAAGGCACTATTGCATTATCTGGTCATGTGACCTCTGCCTGGGGCCAGAACACAGTGAGGGAAAGGGCAAACTGTGTTTACCGCAATCTAGGAGTTCCCCCTGTCTACATGGATCACTGTTTATCTGCTGCTGGACCGGACGGCCACCCCTCAGGGCGACTAGTCTGGGACAAATCACAGCTTAGTGACACCAGACATACTGTGTGTCCTATACAATATACAGCGAGTCACTAAAGATGGAAACATGAAGAGGAAGTGATGTTGTTGCGGATCTACTATTTACACGGCCGTTCTGTGGTCAGTTTCAAATCTGCTTTTAGTCATGTTGATGTGGGTCGATTTCTAATTCCTAAAAAGTATATATAGACAGATAATCATGAGACAGAAATCGCTGGTTTTCGATGGACAGAGTTCATCGTCCTATTAGTTAGGTAGTATAAACAAATGTCTGAAATGCTTAACTGTGTGTCTGTAGGTGGGTGGGGTTCTACCTTGATGTGTATGATTCCAGGAAGACCCCCTATGCGTTGTTCTATTGACTGAACGCAGGAGCCACAAGTCATTCCCTCCACTCCCAGAGACACTGAACACAGCTTGGCTTTAAGCGTCATTCTTTCCACCCTGAAAACATGTGGACGACAAAGACATTTCAGTCGATCACCTGAATAAATAGGACCAGGAGAACTGGCTCTGCTAGAGAGAAGAAACATACATCAAGATAGAGACTGAAGTCAAGTTTCCCCAAACATAGGCTGTGGATAAGCTCATTAAGGAGTTTAATTATGCACTTGACCAAAGTATTTGATAAGATCCACTGCACTGAATCCAATCTAGATGAAGGCATGAGTTTAATGCTCCACTCAGATTCGTGTTTCCCAGCATCAGCTAACTATTTGGTAGCCAAACCCCCCCCAAAAGAAAATCTGTTACATCACATGACATGTTCTGCAGTTCAAATGGTTAGCTAGTTAGACACGTCTCTAGACCATGCACATTGTAATATTGTTTCTGCATAGCTATCCCATGAAAAATGAAGCTTAGTTCAGTAAGCTTAATACCACTAACCTACACGAACACTGTAGCTATGCAACAGCATACTGCGAGCTAGCAACACATACAGTAAGAAGTAACGGTAGTTACTTAACAGCTAGTACAATAGCACTGGCTAGTTAGCTAGGGCTTTACAAATATACTCTCTGCCAACATTGGCAAGCTAGTTTGAGCTAGACAACTGACTCATTGTGAGCTTTTCAAAACACAGTGTTATTAAAGTAACTAAGCCTTGATACCTTTTGAAAGGAGCCTCCAATATTAGCTTAGCTAGACATCAAACGGTTGGAGACTTCGGCTTTGAAACTGAAAACGTGTTTGTTGACGTTGCAAGTTGTCTAGCAAGCCGCGACAAGTTTGCCGTCTGTCATTCGAGAAACTCTAAAAAAAAACATATTAATGTACTTCAACAAACAAGGTATCCAACAGATATATACTTTGTCTTCTTATTTTAGGTGTTAAAGAGCCACGTCCCTCTCTGGTAAATCTCAGGGACTGACAGCGGCGCTAGCAGACTTCTTGCTTGGTTGTGGTCGCGCGCCGCGTCACAGTTCTGCGCAGCCGCAGATCAGCAGGGAGGAGAGCAGAGCACGTCGCCATGGGGACGTAATGAGGTTGCGCAACAAGACACAAAAAGTCTCCCCATAAGACTGTAAAACACCAATAGTGTGAGATAAATACAGTATTATTATTCTTCCTTTTCCTCTTCAGTCTGGAAATAATCCCAGTTTAGTATCTCAACATAGGTTCAGGAGGCCATTTTGGGATCATATTAAAATATTTGTGAGCCTCACCAAAATGTTATTTTGATAAAGATCAACCTCTAACGTGGGAAAAGATAGAAACCGGTTTTTACACTAATTATAGCCAATGCAACACAATACAGAGGTCCGTCTAAACTGCCTGTCACTCGAAACCAGGGGATTATTACACAGGGCGAGCAAAGTTTTCTAAAGATAGACTACCTGACGGCAGTGGAGTAGCACGCACAGCCTTTTCACAGCGCTTTAACCACTTCACTACACTCAAATGAAAAATAAAATACTGAACGCTCCTTGTCTATAAAGTGCTCATCATGTGGGAGAGTAAAATATATATATACAATATATGTTCTGTATATATATTTATATAGGGCTATATACAAAACATAAATTGCATGGGGCGTGAGCAAATTCCAGAACCTAGTAATCTGTAATCAGTACTGTTATCTGTACGTGTGTTCATGGTCACCCAGTATTGAAAATGTTTCGTTAAAGTTGAATACTATTTTTGCTCCTTTTTCTGTTTACATCCTGGTGTGCTTATATGACATACACATTGCACGCGCATACATACACACACACACACATACTTGAGACCCACGCACCCCTGCTCTTAAATTTCATGGTCAAGCTTGACACACTAACCCCATTCTGAGCAGCACGTGAACTTGTCCACGAGCTCTGAACCAGTGGGCGCGTGCTGCAGTCCAATAACTATTACTGTTATTGATCGATTTTTGTGCCTATACCATACGAATTTAAACGGATCCTATAGATAAATTCTATAAACTATAGCCTTAATACTTAACTATGAAGTAAAACTATAAAACAGCCCATCCTTATTTCGGATATAAGGCACTGGATTAATGGTAGTTCTTATGTCGTTCGTTTCTTAGGCTCTTTTTTATGTAGACCCAATTCTCACTTTTGCATGTCACAAATGTATTTGTAATGTCGTTGATCTTTCTCATTATAAGCTTGCACTTGCATTGGGTTCACTAGAGTTCACATCAGTCCTAAGATCCCCAGCAGTGATGCGCACGCAGCAGAGCTGCTGTAATGAATAAACTGAGCAGGTTTATTGTGGGAGCTCATAGCCGGTGTCAACAGTCTCTACCGCGATGTCTTCGCCGCAACAGCTCACACAAGGGACAACATTGTGGCTTTAAATTCAAGTGAGTCCATTTAACATGAAACATCGTTATTTTTTCAGCGATCAACAGATGAGCGATCTTCGAAATCGCCTACAACTTCTATCGTCATTTAATTTAATTCCTTTGCCTCTTTTTGTTTTTTGTGTCTGCAAACTATGTGCGTCAGTAGCCGTACTGTATCCACATCGGAAGGGATTTCATTTACATTAAATGCAGCCTGTAGAAAGTGTATTCGCTCGAAGTTGTAGAGCTCGCTAATTAACTTTTTCCTATCCACTCCTGTCGAAACCGCGTTGACAAACTTTATGTCTACACTAATAATGTCGTTATAGTATTGAAACATTCATTTACATAACTCTGCAGTGCTGCTTCTTACCACTGCGTTTCTTACAGGATGAAGCGTGGAATTGTGAGAAACAACTCAAAGGTGCAGCCATTCCCCCAGTCTGCAAGGTGTGTTAAGAGGCGTAGGCGAGTACTGAGAGTGGCCTCTGACCCCCCACTCCCCCTGCACCACCACCATGCGTTCAGGACGATGGAGGGCTGGGGAAACCTTCCCCATCACGTGGTGCTGGAGATCTTCCGGTACCTTCCTCTGCTGTACAGAGCCAGGGTGGCGTCCGTGTGCCGGCGCTGGAACGAGGTGTTCCACATCCCGGAGCTGTGGAGGAGGTTCGAGTTTGAGCTCAACCAGCCGGCCACATCCTACCTGAGGCCCACTCACCCAGACCTCATCCAGCAGATCATCAAGAAACACACACAGCACCTGCAGTATGTCAGCTTCAAGGTAAACAGGGGACATTTCCTCTCCCTCTCCCTCCTCCTCCATGTTAACAGCCACTAGCCAGCCTGTAAACCCCGGGGTGAGCGTAGGTGTGAACCAGCAGCCTCCCTCCCTCGACAGTGCGTGACCTCCTTAAGGACCATCTGTTGAAGGAAGATGTGGCTCCTCAGATGGCTTTAACAGCCAGACACTTAGATCACTTAGACACCCGCTGAGGTGTTTTTGATTTATGGCTCCAGCACGTCTGGGTCTTGACTGGTGTCATTGCACCGGTGGGGAAGACAAGGCGTGCGACAGAGAGAGGAAATAGTGTTTCAGCCTGGTTTGTTTGAGCCACTATTGCCCGTGCAGGCGAATAGAGTATGTCTATCATAGTTTCTGTTGGAAGATGTTCATTACTCTCTTTTGTATTCTGTCCAATCCCTTGTTCCCTCGCTGTCCCCTCTCTTGTTCCATGTCTGTCTCTTTTCCCCTGTCTCTCTTGCACTCCCGCTCTATCTCTCTCCACCTCTCTCTCATTCTCCCTCTCTATTTCTCTCCCCCTCTCCCTCTCACTCTCCTTCTCTATATGTCTCCCTCTCTCTAAACCTCCCCCCCCCCTCCCTCCAGGTGGACAGCTGTACACAGTCAGCTGAGGCGGCCTGTGACATCCTCTCCCAGCTGGTGAACTGCACCATTAAGACCTTGAGGCTGATCTCCACTGCCAGGCCTAGCTTCATGGACGTCTCCCAGGTAAGACGGTGTTAGCACACGCACACACGCAAGAACACGCACGCACAAGAACCCACGTAACACACACACACACAAGTAACAGACGTTCACACACCCGCACACACGCATGCAAATGTGACTAAGTGACTAAACCCAGCAGACTCTCACCCTCACACACTATGATGCATGCCTAGTCAACACGTGGTTCCCAGAACCTACGCACATCAAAGAGACCTGCAGCTGTCCCTGATTGGACGGTTACGAACAGGAACATGGGGCAGTCACTGGTCAAGCTGGCAACACTGGTCAACAACAAACATACAAACAAGCTTACTGATGTTTATTTCATTCAAAACGATTATGCTGGGACTGCCATCAAATGTCGCCGACGTTGGGAATGACACCCGTAAACAAACGTGGCGTCCGGTTTGTAACGGAAACGCCTGCCTCCCTCCGCAGTCCCACTTTGCGTCGGCGTTGACGGTGGTGTTCGTCAACTCCAAGTCGCTGTGCTCCATCAAGATGGACGACACTCCAGTGGACGACCCGTCTCTGAAGGTTCTGGCGGTCAACAACAGCGCCACCCTGGCTCTGCTGAAGATGAGCAGCTGTCCGCACGTCTCTCCCGCAGGTGAGGCGGCACACACACTCACACACACACACATACACACACACACACTGGACTGATGCATTACACATCCTTTTCATGTAAACATAGTGTCAGACACACTATCATGTTGGAATTCATCAGAGAGACAGAGTACAGTGATGATTTTGGCAATTGTTGAAACATGTATTAACACAAATCAGAATCTCCATCGTTGATAGATTGTGCCTCCACTTCTGCATCTATGTCATAGTTTTATCGTGAACTTTGGTTAGCTGCTGTCCATAACCAGAAGTTCATCCGGTCACGGTGCAGTTCTCTATCTTACCTGCAGGAGTGCTGTGTGTAGCGGACCACTGCCTTGGCCTCAGAGAGCTGGCGCTGAACTACCACCTGCTGAGCGACCAGCTCCTGTTAGCCCTTTCCTCGGAGAAGCACGTGCGGCTGGAGAACCTGCAGATCGACGTGGCGACCGAGAGCCCCGCCCAGGCGCGTTTCCGCGCCGTCAAGAGCAGCAGCTGGGAGGCGCTGGTCCGCCACTCTCCCACGGTCACCATCGTCATGTGCTTCTACCTCCACGAGGACCAGTTCCATCCCTTCTTCCAGGATCCGACCCCCGTTACCCACTTGTACTTCGCCCGGGAGGTGAGCAAGGAGATGCTGGGCCGCGTGGGGCTGTACTGCCCTCGTCTGGTGGAGCTGGTGGTCTGCGCTAACGGCCCGGAGCCCCTGGACGCTGAGCTGCTCCGGATTGGGCGCCGCTGCACCGCCCTGACCACCCTGGGGCTGGGGGAGTGTCAGGTGACCTGCAGCGGCCTGGTGGAGTTCGTGAA
Organism: Protosalanx chinensis; assembly: GCA_030340685.1. Classification (NCBI taxonomy): domain Eukaryota; kingdom Metazoa; phylum Chordata; class Actinopteri; order Osmeriformes; family Salangidae; genus Protosalanx; species Protosalanx chinensis. The sequence goes on from CM059330.1 coordinate 11,334,325, forward strand.
GGTGTGCGGGCGGAGGCTGACCCAGCTGTCCATCATGGAGGAGGTGCTGATCCCAGACGGAGGATGCAGCGTGGAGCAGGTGTCCAGCGAGGTGTCCGCCCTTCTGGGACGCACCTGGTTCCCTGATATGATGCCCACCTGGTAGAGGGGGCGCTGGGTGTCAGCACAGGGAACATGTGCCAGGGGAGATGGAGAGAGAGAGAGACACAGAGAGAGACTCAGAGTCAGAGAGAGAGAGACAGAGAGAGAGAGAGACGGACACACAGATACTTGAACACTTGGCTGGACCGTTTTGTGTTAAATCCTTTGTGTTACGTACAGGGATATTGTGACATTTTTGTTTTGTGAAACTCTTTGTTCATGGTCACTGAGGAGTCTGTTATTGGAGAATGTCAGTCATCTTCCCAATCATCCATTTTGGAGTCCTTCCTCCATGGAGCCAGCCAGGAAACCCCAGTCTGTCAAGACCAGACAGATGTGTGAGTGTGTGTGTGTGTGTGAGTGTGTGTCTGTGTGTGTCTGTGTGTGTGTCTGTGTGTGTCTGTGTGTGTCTGTGTGTGTGTGTCTTTGTGTGTCTGTGTGTGTCTGTGTGTGTCTCTGTGTCTGAGTGTGCGGTTGCGTGTGGTGTAGTGATTCTATGTAGGTCGACTGGCAGGATAGTCCTGGGGTCACCTGATCCTCTGTGGTTGAAACGCTGCGTTCCTAACTGTCTGCTTGGAGAATCAGAGCCCAGAGAGACAGTTGGATGAAATGTTTAGTAACTGACTCAAGCCTCATTTGCATATGTCTGTTCTCATTCATTCTGTCAGTGTATGGACACGGATGTGTGTGTAGCAGAGGCATTTTTATAATTCTCTGTTTAAAAGGGGAGTCTTTTCTGCCAAATATCTAATATTTAGGTGAAGACTTTATGAATCACATTTCTTTTACATTCTATACCAAATGGGACGTTTGCCTTTTTTGCAAAGTGGTTCCAATTGATGATGCCAGCTGATCCATACAGAGTTGTCTAATTAGAAACGTATTCAAATAATATTACTAATAGTTAATAATAATAAAAATATAATAATTTGTCCCATAATACTGAATGTATCATTTAGAGATGTTATATTTAATAGAGGTTTTCATTTAGAGAGATTTGCACATTTTTGTTTGAAAAGACAACATCAAACATTGTATGCCACTAATTAAAATGATTTGATGGGGAAAATATATTCATTTAATTGATAGGCTCATACCACTTATGTACATGGATGAGATTTACTTTCAAAACGAAGACAAAATAATTAATGTTTTAAATCCGTGTGCGATGTCTGAAAGTATTTGTGCCTCAGTAATTCATGTTATGTATTATTGCATACTTACTTACCTTATTTTTCTGTGTAGATATTCACGAAGATAGTCATCAGTTTTTAAATCTGCAGAATTACATTGTCTCAGATGACCTTGTTGCAGTTCTTCATGCTGACTCTAGAGGGCAGTAACGTTATAGAATGGCGTGTTACATAAACAGAACCAGGAACGCAATGATGCCACATCTAAACCAGAATTCCACCTGAGTGGCGTTAGACAAGGAGATACACACAAGCACATTTCTTTCTGTTTCTCAAAAATGTGCAGCTTTATCTTTCAGCATTTGTTTTGAATATTTCAACAATTTATTGAGATGATAACCTGAGGTGTCCTAGTATGGAATTACAGAGCAAACATAAAATACTTCTCAACAACCAAAAATCTTGAACTATTTGAATCGTAATTTTTAATTGAATCATTGTGTATTCTGTATACGCAAAAAGTTGATTAAATTATACATTATCACGCCCAGCCTGATACTATATAAGTATGAGAGTGTATTTCAAGTATGATATGGCAGCTTTATAAGGAAGAGATTTGGATATAAACTCACACCAGGTGTACACTGGAAAACAGAAGTGTCACGATCAAAGATGGCAGATGAGCAGAAATGCCTCACTTCATAGACCAAGATGCAATGGGACTATTTGGAGCATACATCTATTGAGCAGATCACACTCAGGTGTGTGTGTGTGTTTGTGTGTGTGTGTGTGTGTGTGTGGGCACGTGCGTGCGTGTGTGAGGTTTTTAAATGAACTGTGTGTTGTTCCGGAAAAGTGCTTGGTTTTTGGAGGGGCGGGGAGTGTGACTGATTGGGTTACCACTGTGTTCTAAAAACCCATCAGTGAAGTAACAGGCTTATGGGTTCACTATGGAGGCTTGTTACAAGGGGGAAGACGCTGGAAAAGGAGACCAAGAGAGAGAAGGAGAGAGAGAGAGGGGGAGAAACGTTGGTGAGAAAAGAGAGATAAGAAGAAATGAAGAATGGGGCCCTCTGAACTCATCTCCTAAATGATCTTGACCAAAAGAGACAGATGACAGATCAAAATAAATACAAACAAACTCTTTAAATTACAACACAAATGGACACAGGGCAGATGCTGGGCATATCTGGCACACAATGTAAAAATACGAGACAGTTTGTGTTCCCTGCTCTTCCAGAGCAGCACAGCAATAATACATATGAGTCATTCCAAATCTCATTTTGTTTCTCTCCTCCTGAGAGAGTTGGCCCTCTGTACTGGAAGGAGTGGTAAAAACTTCAGTATAATGCTGCTTCCTGTCACGTCACTTCCTGCTACATCACTTCCCTCGATGTCACTTCCTGTGAGTTCGCAGCAGGTAACCGAGGGGGTTGGATGGGAAGCTAGAAAGGGTGGGAGGGCTCACGGGGGAGACGGGCCGGCCGTTCCCCCAGAGCTGCTGTACTCCCTCCACTCCTTGATCCATTGGTCCCTGACGGGGGGGGGCAGGCGATCTAGATGCCGGGCCCGCACCAGGGGGGAGGGGGCAACGGTGTTCCTCAGCACATGGAATGTGTACCTGTGGGAAAGAGAGAGAGAGTGGGGGAAGGGAGAGGAAGAGGGGGTGAGAGCGAGAAAGAGAGAGGGAGGGTTGGGAAAGAGATAGAGAGAGAATGAAAAGCCGTGGATGGTGATGTGAAAGTAGGCCAGAGAAGAAATCTACGTGTCTTTGATGTGAATCAGAGTGTTGTGAGCTCTGGTTCAGGAGCACCACACTCTGAGAGGGAACTTTGAACTGCTGCTAGGTGACCTTCATCATCCTCCTCCTCATCCTCACATCCTCATCCTTTTCACCACCCCCACCCTCTGTCCTTCTCATGTGCAGGAAGCTCAGTATCTATATGGTACGCACATCAAAACAAATACTGCTGAACATAGTTCATAGTCCCGATATCTGACTGATTTAATGCTGCTGTGGACACTAATGTAGTCCACGTGCTTCTACTCTCAGGCCAATTAGAGTTGGGATGTATGGGATGTTGATTAAGGACAAGCTTTATGGAAAGATGCGATCGATAACCAATCAACATTAAATCAAGTCAACCTTCCACCTACCAACCAAGCAATTAAGCAGTCAGCACTGCTTAAATGAACGAGCCGATGAGAGTGTGTGCTGTGGAGAGGGTGGCACCTTAACCAGGCTGGTGAAACATGCAGGAATGATGCTCAGGATGGGGGAGGTGTGGTCATATCAGACTGGCCCAAATTGATACGGTTCAACTTCAGTGAAAGTGTGGCATAAAACCGATGGATCGACCGTCTGTGCGTTAACCGCAGTGTTCCAGCTTAGAGTCAGAAGGTCAGGCAGGGCACTCGTCAATCTCGATCGCTACGCCCTCCGATCTGGGTCGTGTTTTTCGGACAGCTTACCTGGGCAGCAGAGCCACCACGGTGGAAAGCAGGCAGACCAGGTAGAAGACAGGGTCGGCCATCTGCTTGTGGAGGAGCCAGTAAGGGTCGGAGGGAGGGTTGCAGCTCACACACAGGGCGTTGTAGACCAGGGTCATGATGAAGTAAAGGACCACGCTGCCCATCATCACCACCCAGTGCACCAGTGTCTGAAGAACAAAACAGATCAGGTTTTTTACCAGCAATGTCACAAAAGGGCTTCACATAGGCCCCATACCGCACATAAACCAACTACGAAACACACACACGCAATCACGGAGAGACAGATGAAAGGAGAAACAGAGTGAGAAAGAGAGAAAGACTTTTGTAATAAAAATGGATTTAATGTGATTCAGGTCATCACTTCACGCTACGATAACGTGAGCATAATGGAAGTGAATGACGTTAGAATCAGCTGGAGCCCCCAGCACCATGGCGATAAGCGGCGGGAAACTCACCCAGCTGTTTATCTCGATAGCGAGGTGCAGGAGAATGGTGAACAGCGACGTGGTGTTCATGGGGATCCCGAAAGTGAAGAGGTCGACGTCTGTGCCTTCGTACGTCTGCAAGAAAGATCAACGCTGCTGAGTCATGACCTTAATCCTCCCTCCTGCTGTGGGAGAGTTCATGACAGACCTACAACTGTACAAGTTGTGTTGTTTTTCGCTCCAATGTTTTTATTCACGTGTGAAGGACTACGTATGTCTATAAACATTTGTAAACAAGTACATTTAGAAGGTCAGTGTTAAGCCCAGTCTTACCCAGTATGGAATATAGAAACATATAAGGCTCTGGTAGAAGGCGTCTAACATAGTGATCCAGAACGTCGACCGTTTGAATTCCTACGACAGCAGGAAGGAACATCAACACAGACACACTGAGATGTCGCTGCACGTAGCGTAGTTCTTTCAAGTTCAAGCCCACGATGATTCACACTGACCCCTGAACCCTGACCGCTCCGGTAAAGTTCCGGAATCCCTAGCAGCGTTTCCATGGGAACGTCTCTGTCCATGATCCCGAACATGATGGGCGGAGTCGAGGTGAAGAAGAGGTTGAAGAAGATCAGGATCCAGTAGTCAGTCATGGCCGTGCCGGAGAACCCGCAGTAGAACTGATACCAGAACAGCAGGTTGACGTAAGTCTGAAGGAGAACAAGAGACTGAGAACACGCGCAGGTGGAAGGTTGGACCAGACTGCCTGTCTGTTAGGAGGTCAGATAGAAGTGAGAGGTTTCCCTGACGATCGTCTACTGGAGGTTCTCACCACGTTCTTGTAGAAGAAGTAGATAACCATGCTGGCCAGCCGGGAGTAGCACCAGTGACCGTGGACCAGAAGCAGCTTCTTCAGGTGTTTGAATTTGGAGATGGCAAAGTCACTGGCCATGACCGCCTGGAGAGAGTCCAGAGGAGACATAACAAGAACATTACAGTGTTAACTATGACATCACACAGTACACACAACCATCACACACACAGACACACAACCATGGCACACAACCATCACACACACGGACACACAACCATGGCACACACAGTACACACAAACATCACACGCCCAGCTCACGGACTCACGGATCTGTTCTGAGACGCTTCCACACATATCCACAAACACGTTACCAGAAAAACCACCTATATACATGGTCTAGCATGTCCAGGTGGAATACACATCCTCAAGTTGAACTGAGATACGTTCGGTGAGGTAGAGAGCGTCTTCCTGCCCGGCACACACCTGCATTCCCTCCTGTCCAGAGATGCCCACGCCCACATCAGCAGCCTGGATCATGTTCACATCGTTGGCTCCATCTCCTGGACGTGCATAAGTACAGTATACAGAAGAACTTACAGTCCACAGATATTAATACTAATTAAATATACTTTATATTAAATCATAATTCATGTTTATATTAAAACTCATTGCTTGCGTTGTATGGCAACAAGACAGACGTCCGCTTCAAGCCCACCTATAGCGAGGGTCATGACCTTCAGCTTCTCCCTCACGACCTTGACCACACGGCCCTTCTGCAGGGGTGTTGCGCGGCAGCACAGGACAGAGCGACAGCGACTTGCCAGTTCCAGGAACCGAGCCTGCAGGTCTGACTCCAGCGCCATGGCCAGGGTGGGTCCGTCGATCACCAGGCTGATGACAGGAGCCCCAGAGCCAGGGGGGCCCTTGTCATGCCGCCTCACTTCCTCCAGGGTGGAAACCAGGACGGACGCACACATCGACTGGACACGGAAAGACGTGGAAACGGACCCAGATTAAACATAGAACAACATGGACGTTCTGGAAGGTTCTCTCTCAGGGGCATTAGAGGCCATTTTGGTTGTTTGGGGTTTCCACCGCAGTTTTTCACCCCTTGGACTCAACGGAGATGCAGCCCTGGTAGATTCAGTTTCAAGGTTTAAGTTTATTGCCATTTGGAACATGTACAGGCTCAGGTACATTAGCAATCTTCAGTCCTGCTTGTCTTTACATTCCCCAGCCCCCTCGATGGAAACCTCTAATAAACCTGCGACGACAATTTCTAACCTACGTTGGCGTCGACCCACCGTACAAGATAGGGAGGATTGTGAAAATGTGAGAAACACTATAATTCATCAAATTCGTCAAACAACTGAGAATACCCTGAACTAATAACGTCGAATAAGAAAACCTGACAATAACGTTCATGGAAGCAGAGAGAAACTGGCTGTGCTTGCATTCTGGTGAGATGAGTCATGGTGTGTGTGATCTCTGACCAGCTCCAATTACCAGAGTCCGGTCTCATCCAATCGGATTAATCACATTCGCCTGTGGGTGACTGGCGAACCAGAGTCCTTTGGAGTGGTGTGGGGTGGGGGGGGGGGCAGGGGGGGGGGGGCGGCGTCCATGGGGTGACAAATATTGAGGTCATATTCAGTTTTTATCTCGTCTATTGCCTGGGTTCGGAGCGTTATTAAGTTTGGAGAATGAGGATGTTATGTAACGCTGACAGTCTGCACATCCTTCTGTATTGGGAGTACGACTAGCTCATTAAAAATTGTCTTGATCCTCATCTACACCTGCATGAAGGAGAGGAAGTGTTTCCTGCGAGGGTTGAATGTGATAACTGTTTCCACAACCTCTGTGTGTGTGTGTGTTGCAGCTCTAATGGGATCTCTAACCTGTTCTAGATTGTACAGGGGGTACCACAGCTCATCCATCAGCCCAGCCCAGCCCCATCCCTGCCCCAGCTGGGAGCCCCCAGACTGGGGCTCCACTCATGATGGCTCTCCTTCCCGTCAACCTCATCCACACAGCCCATGGGGGTCATTTGGTTCTATTTAGAGCAGGAAACGATTAGACAGTCAGGAGCTTGGGACGGAGCTCCCTTCCTCCTCTTCCTCCTCCTCGCTCCACCACAGAGCTCCCTAAGATCTCCAACGACCAGAGAGGAGCGGTGCTCCTTCTGACATGCTAGCTACATCACCCAGAGAAATGTGAAGACCTGACCTTTAACTCAGATGTAAATGTAGTTAGTGCTTTGGGCTGTGGGCACAGAAATCAGGCAGGCAGGGGGAGAGAGAGAGAGAGAGAGAGAGAGAGAGAGAGAGAGAGAGAGAAGAGAGAAAGAGAGAGAGAGAGAGAGAGAGAGAGAGAGAGAGAAAGGAAGAGAGATGGAACGAGAGAGCGCGGTGAGTTGTTTCCTTAGAAAGGAGGAAAACAGAAAACAGACTAAAAGGAAAAACTAATTCTTACCTGGGTCGGAAATAAAAATACACCCCCCCACCCTCCCACAACCTCCCCCCACCCCCCCCCTCTGATGACTCACCACCACAGAGCACTGACCTGCTTCTCTGCTCCGTACCTTGTAACAGTTGCCCCGAACAACAGTGTCAACGTGCGCGGGGCCCCAAACGACCTTGGTGGTCCTTGCCTACCTTGCTGCTGGTGCTCATGTTGAACACCAGGTCCCTGTCATCCAGCAGCCGGCAGGCGTACGCGATGTTGACGGCCGTCTCGGCCTTGTCGCCCGTGAGGACCCACACCTGGATCCCCGCCTCCCGGAGAGCAGCGATGGTGTCAGGGGCGTTCTCCTGCAGACGGTCCTCAACGCCTGTAGCACCTGGAGGAGAGGAGGGGAGGTAACAAGGTGAGGTTAGTCTCTCCTACCTAACAAGGTGAGGTTAGTCTCTCCTATCTAACAAGGTGAGGTTAGTCTCTCCTATCTAACAAGGTGAGGTTAGTCTCTCCTATCTAACAAGGTGAGGTTAGTCTCTCCTACCTAACAAGGTGAGGTTAGTCTCTCCTATCTAACAAGGTGAGGTTAGTCTCTCCTATCTAACAAGGTGAGGTTAGTCTCTCCTACCTAACAAGGTGAGGTTAGTCTCTCTTACCTAACAAGGTGAGGTTAGTCTCTCCTACCTAACAAGGTGAGGTTAATCTCTCCTATCTAACAAGGTGAGGTTAGTCTCTCTTACCTAACAAGGTGAGGTTAATCTCTCTTACCTAACAAGGTGAGGTTAGTCTCTCTTACCTAACAAGGTGAGGTTAGTCTCTCTTACCTAACAAGGTGAGGTTAGTCTCTCCTATCTAACAAGGTGAGGTTAATCTCTCCTATCTAACAAGGTGAGGTTAGTCTCTCTTACCTAACAAGGTGAGGTTAGTCTCCCCTACCTAACAAGGTGAGGTTAATCTCTCTTACCTAACAAGGTGAGGTTAGTCTCCCCTACCTTACAAGGTGAGGTTAATCTCTCCTACCTAACAAGGTGAGGTTAGTCTCTCCTACCTAACAAGGTGAGGTTAGTCTCTCCTACCTAACAAGGTGAGGTTTGTCTCCCCTACCTAACAAGGTGAGGTTAGTCTCCAGATAGATTGCTGTGTCACTGCGTAGCCTTTCCCGGTTGTCCATGGCAACGTTGGCCTCCTGCCTCCGCAGCCTCCAGTCCTCATAGACCCTCTCACTCAACACCTTCACACAACGACCGAATAAATTAATCAGTTAATTAATGAATGCATTGATTAAATGGATGAGCGTAGGAATAAATGAATGCATTAAATAAGCACCTTCTTGGTGAAACAGAGTGTTCTTAGACCCTGTCTGGCGTACACGTCTAGATGTTTCTGAGTGTCGACCGCGATGCTCTTCTTCTCTCCAAAGCTACTCTCTGGGGAGAACGGTGCGATAACAACATGGGTATTGCGCAATACTGTTAACATTCCTCACATTGTTGTGATCAAGGCTTCCTTTAGAAGGAAACCCCAGTCTCACTGGGTGTCCTCTAAACAGACAAACAGATGTGGATCAAGGACAGGTGTTCTGTCTCCTTGAGTGTCTGTTACACCACACTGTCTCATGTGTGTCTGTTTCCAGGTGTGTCCCTCACCTGGGGATGAGCTAGCCAAGAGCTCCATGATGGCAAAGTCTGCCCCTTTACTGTACAGGATGAGCTCCCCGGAAACGGGATGCCGCACCAGGACTGACATCCTCCTCCTGCTGGAGTCAAAGGTCAAAGTGTCCAGCACCCTAAAGGTCAGCTCCTCCCCCCAGGGCAGCCGTACGGTCACGCTATCCGGACCGCGACCCAGCAGGGTGAAGCCGTAGGCCCTGGCAGCGTGGACCAGCGCTGCCTCGTCGGGGCTCTCTGCCTCGTAACACAGCCCAGGACGGACGCTCCCCGAAGGGCCAGCCTTCACGTCAGCAGCCCCTGGGCTGGTGCTGGTGGGGGCGGAGGAGCTGGGAGCAGGGGGGTCTTCCTCCAGGACGGTGAGGTCGCAGGGGGGGGTGGAGCGGGGCTTGTTCGGCATTGGCTGCCAGGAAGCCAGGGTGTGTCGGAGCGAGGCCAGCCTGCCAAACAAGTGGAACAGGTACTCCAGAGGGTTCCTGGAGAGAGATGCGCTGGGGTCGACGCTCACCTGGGGAGGACAGGTAAGAGAAGGAAGTTCAACCTTGAAGTTATTAATGGATTCATTGATGGTTTGTTTTTGGCTGAATGAATGTCTATTTTTACAGGGAAAGACAAATACCACCAGTAGTCTGGTGAGATATTCTTTGTTGTCAGTTTGGATAAGATGACCTTCAAACCAACCAACCAACCAAACATCCAACCAACCTCACTCCTCCAACATTATTGGCTGATTCTCACTCTGCCCTGTTGTGGCCCTTAATTAGCTGATGGTGGAGCGGCCAAGCCAGCAGAGGCATTCTGGGTCATCACATTAATAACAGCAGACCTCCTTACCCTGTGCAGGCTTCCCTTCCTGCATGCACAGTGGCTAAAGCAGACAGGAGACCAAGACATCGTGGGATCTTCAAGAGCAATTACAGGAATTAGCCCCGAACACTGACAGAGGAGAGGTGCTCTGCCCTGGATGCTGAGCACGTAGGGAGCCAGGCAAGGAGAGCTGCCACAGCAACTGCTGTTAGCTGGATGTCTCTCTTCTACCTTCTAACAGACCTGTGTCTCTATAAGGCAGGTCTATAGGAGCAGGGCTGGTCTACAAAAGCAGGGCAGGTCTACAGGAGTTGCCTCTGTGTCACCAACACAATGTTTCTGTGAATCTTTCCATATGTTCTTTTAAAGTTTCAGGTTTTCTTTACATGCAGTTCTATGGCATCTCTGAAGCCCTCTGTGACATTGCTTGTAATAAAGAGCTGTACAAATACAGTTTGATTGGAACTGACTCTGAATGTAGGGGTGGATTACAGGAATAGGGGCGGATAATTGGAACAGCGGAATGTAAACTGTCAGAGCAAAGATAAAGAGGTGTCTGTTCTGTGTAAAATCGGATTACAATTTGGCGGTTTCAAGCCTTTTCTGAAATCGGAGCAGGTGACATTGATGGATGGACAGAGACAGAAGACCACCCCTTCCTTTTCTTCCTCTCTTCCCACTCTTCCTCCTCTGCCTTCCCTCCTCCTCCATCCTGCCAGGTCAGGGTCACAGCCATCTGGAGACGCTCACCTTCCGTCTCTGAGCTGTTGCCTTGGAAACCACCACGGTGTTGCAGATGGCGAGGGCCAGGAAGAAGTCGAGATGCAGCCCCGCCTCCAGGCTGCCGCCGCCAGCCTCCCCCGGAATCCGCTGAAGCAGCTTTCTGTCTGGGATCACCTCCGTTTCCTGTGTGGGGAGAGGAAAGTAGGAGGAGGAGGAGAAAGAGAGGAGAGGAGGAGGAGAAAGAGAGGAGAGGAGAGGAAGAGAGGAGAGAAGAAAAGAGGAGAGGAGCGAAGAGGAGAAGAGAGGAAGAAAGGAGAGAAGAGAGGGAGAAAGGAGAGAAGAGGAGAGGAGAGAAGAGGAGAGGAGGAGAGAGGATGACAAGGTAGGAGGAGGATGGGAGTTATGATTCATACAACCACATCCTCACAGTAACAACACACTTGAGTGAGCTATAAAATGATCAACTGTGTATGAACATAAAACCAGAACAGCAACATGGGAAAACTGAGATAAGGCTGGTAGCACAGAACCATGGCAACATGTCAGTTATGCTGTCTGAGATTGCTTCTCCATTACAAACATTGGCTTGCATTCCATCCCCACGGGCAAGAATAGCTATGGTCAGCTACTGTACCAGGAGGCTAGGAGGAACCGAGATATCAGTAACAAGGATGATGACTAATCTACACATCTCACATTATAAGTCTGTGTGCTGTCAGTGGTGCATGGGTAATGCAGCGCAGCATGGCCATATGCTCTCTCTCTCTCTCTCTCACACACACACACACACACACACACACACACAAACAAACAAGCACACGCACACACTCTCACACACACATATACACAAACACTCGCACACACTCTTAGACACTCTCTTTCACACACACACACTCTCACACACACTCTTTCTCATACACACACACTCACACACTCTCTCACACTGTCACACACACACACACACACGAGGGTTGAGGCTGGGGGCCAGCAGGGACATGCTCAGCATTGACACCAAACTGCTCGACCATCTGGGACAGGAACCGGGTCACTTGCTCCAGTGACACTACAAAGGGTCAGCCTCGGGCGATCCAGGGACTGGAGACGCCTACTTCTGGGGTAGTGGAGTCTTCTAAACCTAACAGTGTTCTAGAGCTGTGTTCTAGAACTGTCCAAATAGAGCTTGACTAAACACAGCAAGGGGCCGAAAATTATCCTAACGAAGAGTGATGACAGACCCACAACTGAAGAAATGCCCAGAAAAAGAAAAAAGTCCACAGGAAAACAGGGGAACAGGAGTTTCAAGAACCTGTTTGTACTGGAGGAACATCTCACCAGAGGACTGCTGAAGGCCGAGTCTCCCAGCTGGCGTCCCTTGTGGCTGCGTTTCCTGTGGTGAGGCTGGTCAGCTTCCTGGTCATCCTGGTCCAGAGTCCAGGCCAGCGGGGGGGGAAGGGGGACGGTACGGTGGAAGAGGGTCTCCTCCTCTGAGTTAGGCTCCCCCAGGACTTCCAGGCGGATGGCTGGAAACGAATCGCATTGGTCGTGACGTTGTGTATACACAGGTTACCCTCCTACTATGTGCTTGTTCTGTCAGTGTGTGTGTGTGTGTGTGTGCGCTTAAAGATTAAAGGTTTGTGGTTCGTCAAACAGTAGACGCCCAACATAAGCAAACTAGCCAGCTACCACATAACATTTAATCCATCCTGCTAGAAAACATCATTTTTGGATCTCTGTCTTTCAAACTCTGCATACAAAGCTTCAGTCTAGGAGCTGAACACTGTACCGTTCTCACTGTGTGGATACTCTGCCCCCATGACGGAGCAACGTCGGAACACCATCTTGTTCTCTGTCAGGGTGCCGGTCTTGTCAGAGAAGACGCACTGGATCTGGCCCAGGTCCTCGCTGATGTTGAGGGCCCTGCACTGCACCCTGCTGTCAGACTCTTCATCATACAGGTCCAAGTCGTTGACGATGAAGAAGATCTGTGCCATCTTCACCAGCTCGACCGACACGTAGAGCGAGATGGGGATGAGGATCTGGGGAAGGAGAGGGAGAGGTCCTTGCTTTGCTCTCTTATTCAACACTAACACTTCTCCCTTAATCTCTCTGTCTCTCTCTCTCTTACACACACACACACACACACACACAGACACAGACACGCTCACACGCTCCTCCACACCCTCACGCCACCTGCAGCAGGATGATCATGGTGAAGAACATGTAGAAGCCGGACAGTAGGGGCGGGTCCAGGTGTCCTTTGCCATCGGCGACCAGGTAGATGGGTATGCTGGGTAAAGACTGCAGCCAGAGGAAGTGACCTAATGGAGGAAACACAGAAAAGCGTGTCTGAGTGACCTTGGATGGACTTAGCTGATTGGACTTCCTGGTTTAATTGCCTCTAGTCCGGTAAATCAACCGCACTCCAATTATCCAGAAGAAATCGTAAATGCTGCGAGGGAGAGAAGAGTCAGTTGTCAGGACAGGTCGGGCAAGAGGGCAAGACATTCATCCCTGCCTCTCCATCTAAGGCTATTTATGTCTCCCTTTCTCTCTCTCTCTCTCTCTCTCTCTTTCTCTCTCTCTCTCTTTCTCTCTCTCTCTCTCTCTCTCTCTCTCTCTCTCTTCCCCTCCCATCTCTGTCCTCCTCCATTTCCTCTTGAATGGACATGTGGCCAAATGACTGATGAAGGCTATTGGAACTTTGCTCGTAAAGCCCCCGGAATGTTCCATTAATCTTGAACTAGACCTTGAGTACCATGACTCGGAGTTAAATGCACTATTATGTACAGTTTATTTTGTTTCCGGTAAGGGGAATTAATGACGACGTCCCAATCATTTTTTTTTTCTTTCTATATATTAATATTTTTTGGGGGGTGTTACCCATTCCGCCGATGAGGCACATGAGGAAGAGCAGAACAACACAGTAGAGGACGTCTGTGTTCACGTCACGCTCCAGCTTGCTGCGTTTGTAGCGTCGCTCGTTGCTGTTCAGCATCGCCTTGGTCTCGTGACCTGGAACAGGAAACAGAAAGAAGGTCAACCTGCTTACAGATGCAGCCGGTTGTCTTCCCCAGTCTGGCGGGGCTTCACTTCAGACAAGTTCTTATCTACCTTGTAATCTTTCACAGCCACTGAATCGATCATTGATTCCCCCCCTGTGCTCCACCTCATATGCTGAACACGGCCTGCTGTTTTCCAGCAGAGCTTTACGACACTTATGGGGGGACCCCAGGGCCTCCCCAGTCTTTTATTGGCTGTGGTTGCGGTCGTTTTCCCGGGCACAGACGATTAGGCCCAGCCCTGGACTGGAACAGCTACGGCCCTACTGAGATCCTCCATTAAAACTCAGGTTGTAGAAATTGAGGCTCAGTGATCCTGTCCAGACCAAGCATTCTCCCACGGTCTCACGTTGATGCAGACAGAAATCAGACACCAGTGTGAATCACTGACGCTGTGATGTGTAGCTGTTTACCTGTGTAGCTGTTTACCTGTGTAGCTGTGTCGCTGTTTATCTGTGTCGCTGTTTATCTGTGTAGCTGTTTACCTGTGTAGCTGTGTCGCTGTTTATCTGTGTAGCTGTGTCGCTGTTTATCTGTGTAGCTGTTTATCTGTGTAGCTGTTTACCTGTGTAGCTGTTTATCTGTGTAGTGTTTACCTGTGTAGCTGTGTATCTGTGTAGCTGTTTACCTGTGTAGCTGTTTATCTATGTAGCTGTTTACCTGCATAGCTGTTTACCTGTGTAGCTGTTTACCTGTATAGACCACGAAGCCAGTGGCATGGTTGGTGTTTCTGATGGTGCAGCCTCGCAGAAGGAGGCTCTCAATGTCAATACCCAGCTTCTTATCAGGCTGCTGTCTGCAACAGGTAGACAGAGAGACAGGAAGAGGGAGAGACACAAGGAGAGAGACAGGGAGAGAGAGAGACACAAGGAGAGAGACAGGGAGAGAGAGAGACAAAAGGAGAGACAGGGAGAGAGAGAGGGAGTGATGGAGAAAAAGGGAGAGAGACAGAGAGAGAGACAGGGAGAGAGAGAGAGAGAGAGAGAGGGAATGACAGAGAAAGGGAGAGTCAGTGAGCGAGAGAGAGATAGAGACAGGGAGAGAGAGAGGCAGAGAGGGAGAGAGAGGGAGGGAGGGGGGATGGAGAAAAAGAGATAAACAGGGAGAGAGTGAGAGAATAAAAGGGAGAGATATTTTAGTAGCCTGGTATATTTAGGTGTTTATTAGCCGCAGGACCACTCTCTCCTCTTTGTGTCTGGACCCAGGCTGAGACCTGCTGGAAAAGACATGCTGACTGGAGAGAAGGATAATAAACCTCACCAGCCTGGTCATGGTGCTCCAGAGAGGCTGATAATGAAGATGGGTAACCACCTCCCATAGAGGATGACCTGATCATATAAGTACAATCTAACAAATCACAGCATATCACGTGTCATTTCGATTTTTTTGAAATAATACAATCTTTGTAATTGTGCTGTTACTGCCTTGTTGGACTTGCGCGTCATGGAAACTCACACGTAACCCTTGAAATGGTTCAGGTTGTTACTTGGTCGTTCACAGACCACAGCGCTGGCGAAGTCTCGAGGATCAAACGGACTGTTCTAGAACAAAAGAGCAGAACACTCTGTTAGTGACACACGTCAATGCGTTGGCAAAAATGTGTCTGCTACGTTTAGATCTCCGCCCAAACGTTTGTTGGCCCAGACAGACAACCTGTCGCTCCAGAAGTGAGGTGTCGTTGGCTGGGTCATTACCACATGCCAGCTTACACAAGACAGGTTGGTCTCATTTCCCATAGAGCATTTAGTCTGGCATGTAAACTATTAAGCATTTGTCATCAAGGGATGGAATCGAGGAGGATGGGGGGAGGAAGGGAGAAATTTAAGGATTTGGGTAGAAGGATAGAAGGAGGAGGGGATGAGGAGGGAATATAGAGAGAGGGGGAGATAAGAAGTAGGGAAGTGGAGGAGGAGGGAAGAAAGGCAAGAAAAAAAGAAAAGAAGGCAAGGTTCTGCCCCTCCTCCCCCTCCCAGCATCCCTCACCGGGTCAGAGAGGCCGGGCACCGCCCTCCTCTGCTTCAGGTTGGTCTCTCCGTCCAGGTTGGAGGTCTCGATGTGACACATCCCGCTGCTGTCGGAGGTGTGGAGGAGCAGCAGGTCCGCGGGGATGATCTCGTTGGAGAACACCCGGACGAAGTCGCCCACACGCACATCCTTCCAGCGCCTCTTAACAAAGCCCTCCTCTCTCCTGGGGGGGGGGGGGGGGGGGGGGTGAGGAGAGGGGAGGAGGGGGGGTCAGGGAGCTGTGCTGCAACACTCATTATTTATGGTTCATGTGAAGGTACCTTGTAAACGGACCCCATGCTGTTCATTATGCATTGCTGCATCCAGGGAGCACCTGGGCGCTCCAACAGAACAAATATGGAGATTTGGACATGGTACACGAGCGGGAGGGAGGGAGGGGGGTGGAGAGACGCGACAGAGGAACGGAAAGAGAGCGAGAACGAGGGAGAGGAGGGAGCGAGCGTTGGAGTGGCAGTTGACCTGCCTGCTGGGAAGAGGAGCGTGAGCACACGGTCGCTCTCCTCCTTCATCCTGAGGAAGAGAGGCTGTGACGGTGACATGCAGGTATGCTGCTGTGCGTGTACAACCTGACTGGGAGTGTTCGCCGGCCTCACCCTCAAACACACACACACACCCCACACACACTCCACACACACACACACTCCACACACACACACACTCCACACACACTCCACACATACACACACACTCCACACACACACACACTCCACACACACACACAGGAACACAGCCTACATGTGTGTGTGTGAGGAGATGTGAGGGAGGGGCGTGAGTCTGTATTCAAACAAACAGCTTGAAAACAGTGGAGGCAACACCTCAAACCTAATGGGACTCTGCCTAACAACACGCTGACACCAGAGCACAGTGATGAGAGAGAGATAGAGAGAGAGAGAGGGAGAGAGGGAGAGAGAGAGAGAGAGAGAGAGGGAGAGAGGGGAGAGAGAGAGAGAGAGGGAGAGAGGGAGGGAGGGAGAGAGAGAGATGGAGAGAGGAGAGAGAGGGAGAGAGGGAGAGAGAGAGAGGGAGAGAGAGGAGAGGGAGAGAGAGAGAGAGAGAGAGAGAGAGAGAGAGAGAGAGAGACTGGGAGATTCCGCTGGGGTTGGAACTTTCCGCGTAAATGTGCTGAACATTCACACCCATCTGACTGCATTCCAGACAGGTTTATCAAGTGTGTGTGTGTGTGTGTGTTTGTGAGGTGATGTACATGGGTGATGGAGACGGTGTGTGTGATGCTGTCATCTGAAAAGAGCCATGACAGCTCGAGTGACCGCGATGGAAACATCCAGAAGCCGAAGCTGTGTGAGAGAGTGTACGTCTGTGAGTGTGTATGTAAGTGTGTGGGTGTGTGTATAAGTGTGTATACGTGTGCTTGCGTGGTGTGAGTGATGAGCACCAGCGTGTGTGATTCAGATCCTCCCAAGACAGGAACTCTAACCCTAAACTGTTACATCCTTTCCTGTCATCGCTCTACGGTTGGCTATGGTCATCTCTAGGTAGGAGTACACACAGTCCAGCCTGATGCAGGACTCATATGCTTCAAAAGAGAGAGAGGGAGATAGAGGGGGGGAGGGGGGAGAGAGAGAGAGCGGGGGAGAGAAGGAGCGAGGGAGAGAGAGCAGGGAGAGAGAGATAGAGGGGGAGAGGGCGAGAGAGAGAGAGAGCGGGGGAGAGAAGGAGCGAAGGAGAGAGAGCAGGGAGAGAGAGATAGAGGGGGAGAGGGCGAGAGAGAGATAGAGGGGGAGAGAGGGAGAGAGAGAGAGCGAGGGAGAGAAGGAGCGAAGGAGAGAGAGCAGGGAGAGAAAGTTAACAGAATGGAACAAAGTCTAGGGATGTGAAGAGTCTCCAGGATTCTGCACTGTGGTTTAATCGATAAATCTTTCTTTAAGAGTCGTGGAATGACTAACTAAACAATGATTTACTGTTGACTTCCTCTGTTGCTGGCAAGCAGCCAAACTAAAGGTGCGTATTCACGTGTACTTGAACAGCTTGTTTAAGCATGGCCTCTTCCACTGAATCAAACCTTTGTTTGTCTCATGGTGGCTCATTATTGCTGACCAGACACCCAGATCCAGGGACCAGGAACCAGGCCCCAAGGGGCAGGGTGTCTGTTGAGATTACCACCCAGCGATGTGTGTGTATCCTGGGGGGGGGGCTCCTCACCTGAACACCCTCTCCCCTCCATGTCCTGATATGATCTGAACTAGCCCTCCCTGCCTTGCCATGCTCCCTCCCTGCCTTGCCATGCTCCCTCCCTGCCTTGCCATGCTCCCTCCCTGCCTTGCCATGCTCCCTCCCTGCCTTGCCATGCTCCCTCCCTCCCTCCCCTCTGTCCTCCAGCTGAGGTTAGACTTTGCACCCCAGCTGCCCATTTCTAAGACGGAGGATGGTGTATACTGAGTGAAGAGGAAGAGGGGTGGAGAGGAAGAGAGAGAGAGAAGAAAGGCAGACAAGGAGGGTGGAAGGGAGGGAAGATAGAGAGAGAGAAGGAGGGGGTGAAAGAGGGTGAAGGAGGGTGCAGCTGCCTGCCCTACTCTGGTAATAATAATCCTAATCATGACGGAAGAATTGCCATTAAATAGTTGTGTTGATTGCGTAATAGCCCTCCTCTAGCTTATCACTTCTAAAGGAAATCCATAACCACTCCTTCCTTCCCTCCCTCCCTCCTCCTCCCTCCTCTCCCTCCCTCCCTCCCTCCTTCCCTCTCTCCCTCTCCCTCTCCCTCCCTCCCTCCCTCCCACTATATGCATATCATTATCACAAGTACATCCCCCCTCCCTCCCCCCCACCCCCCCTCCACCTAAACGAATCAGCTTTACAATAATGAAGGCTTGAATCTGACAGTGTTTTACTCTTTAGTGAATAATTCATTTTTCACCAGTAATTCCAAAATAGATAAGTGGTGCTAATCTGACTGTATCTTCTGATGCAACTACTGGTGAAGGTTTTGTCACATGTTCACCGTCAGATGGAGGGAGTGATGTTGTTGTGTGTGTGTGTGTGTGAGGAGCTCTTCACAGGCAGATTCATCACCCACACATTTTCTATTTCTAGGTCAAAAATTCCCATGGGGTGCAGAAACACAGATGAAGTAAAACACACACACACACACACACATGCTCACATACACACAAATACGCATACCAATGCATAAATACACACTCTTTCCTTCACAGCTTTACAGACATCTACATAGCTCCTCACACACACACACACACACACACACATACACAGACACATACTCACACACAGCTATGCATACACACACACAAACACACACACTCACAGATACTCCATACAGCATAACCAACGCATACTTATGAAGGTTCTTGCAACCCGAATGATGCAAGACCAACTCAAATCCTCTGAGAGAGATTCGTCCCTGGAACACAATGTTACCTTTAACCACTACAAGGTCTCTGCTAGTTCCTTCAAGAACGCCTAACATCTCCACAGAGAACCCTTAACGCAAACAAACTCATTTGTGTAGAGACAGTCAACCGACCAAACGTTCTCCCCGTACCAGAAAAACAACCCAGGTTTCCCTCAACAGGGTTGTCCTGACTAACAACTTGAGAACAAGCAACAAAAGTTGCGTTGCTGTTTTTTTTCCATTGATCCCATTTCGAAGTCCCCTCCCGCATGGTTTACCTGCTGTAGACGAGGCAGGGCGTGTGGTTGAGCTTCCTGTCGGCGCGGTAACGTCGGAAGTCCTCCCAGCCGTCTTTGAGGGCCGTGAGGAGCATGATGACGCAGATGGGGATCAGGGCCACCTCGGGCTGGAAGGCGCTGACCACGGGGACGAAGTTCAACACCGCCAGCCCCACGAAGTAGATGTTGGCGAAGCGGTGGAACTGCTCGTAGAGGTTGACAGGGAGGAAGAAGAGGAAGGTGTACTTGGTGGTCTTGACGGCGTTGGAGGGGAAGTGTCGGTTGGGCTGGCTGAGGCGGGGGAGGTCCTCGTGGGGCAGGTTGGACAGGAGGGTGCGGATGTCGCCCTCCCGGACCCTCTGCCCTCTCAGGGCGTCCCTGAGGAGGGTCAGGGGGCTGGTCCACGGCATGGCTGCTCCTCACGCACCTCCACGCTCCATCGCACGGGGCGACAAGCTGATCTGGAACCTGTCTGGACGGCTTCCTCGCGCACACGAAGATGGATGGCTTGGAAGGTTGGCGTCTTCAGTCCATTACCTGGAACGGAGGATTCACACACCTGACTGATGTGCCTGATCTGAGCAGCTTCCTCCTGTGCGTGTGTTTGTAATGTGTCAGGCCCAGTCTAAGCACTCTGAGCACACCTGTGCATCCAGGTGACAGAGTTCAGGCATGCAGGGGGAATACCTGCATATTTGGAGGTGTGGCTCAGACTGGGGGGGGGGGGGGGGGGTGGGGGGTGGCCTTCCACGAGCACACAAACCTACACATCCTATACACTGAAACAAGACAACACAATATAACTATATTTAGCATCAATATAGCTTTTCGGCTGGTTTGTATGCATGCATGCGTCTTGACGTTCTGTGTGAGGGTGTTAGTGTACGTGTGATTGTGTGTCGTACGCTGTCTTTGGACAGATGGTAGGCATGTCGGAAGCCATCCTCCACCTCATCATGACATATGCTGTCTTTTCCAAAGCAGGCGGCCCAACCTGTTTCCACACACACACACACCCACACCCACACACACACACACCTACTGGGTCAGCGTCTGTGTTGGTACGGTGTGATAATAAGAAAACTATGTGTGTTGTCACGCTCGATACTTCAATCATAATAGTCCCTTCACATTCGTTAATACATAAACCAAACTCATTACAGGTGTGATGACATCAATAGATATCAATGATAAAGTGAGTGTGGATCATTAACCAAACCCTGCCTCCCTCCTCCCCCCTCCCTCCTCCTCCCTCCCTTCCTCCTCCTCCCTCTTCCTCCCTCCTCCTCCCTCCTCCTCCTCCCCCCTCCCTCCTCCTCCCTCCTCCTCCCTCCTCTTCCTCCTCTTCCTCTTCCTCCCACCCCCTCCTCCTCCCCTTCTCCCCTCCTCTCCCCCCCCCTTAATCCTCCTCCTTGCCCTCCCCCCCACCTCTTCTCCTACCTCATCCAATCCTCCTCCCCGCCACTCCCAGGGTACAGCTGATGGTGCCTCTGCATGTGTTTCCATGACGTTACTATAGCAGGGGAATAGCGTGACGTGTGTGTGTGTGTGTGAGTGTGTGTGAGTGTGTGTGAGTGTGAGAGACACAGTCCCAGGCAGGCAGCCCATCCTGGCCCTAGTTTGTCTGACACTAACACAGCACAGTGGCACAGCTGTGAACTCGAACACTCACTGCATCTGCCTGACACACACACACACACACACACACACACACACGACACACACACACGACACACACGCATGCACACACACACGTCCCTGTTGAATGAACAGGACAGAGGTCTGTGAATGCCTAATTACTCCAGTGACATGGAAACATCACAAAGCTGAATGCATCTGTCTTTTTCTCAACACTCGTGGAAGAGAGGGAGGGAGGGGGGAGGGAGAAGGGGAGGGAGGGAGGGGGAAGGGGAGGCAGGGATGGAGGGAGGGATGAGGGAGGGAGGGAGGCAATCAATTTAGCACCAAACATGTGTAGGTGTTCTGTACTGTCTGTTTCAGCTTTGTGTCCCTGGGAGTAGACAGAGACAGGCAGGGAGACAGGCAGGGAGACAGGCAGGGAGACAGGCAGAGAGACAGGCAGGGAGACAGGCAGAGAGACAGGCAGGGAGAGACAGGCAGGGAGAGACAGGCAGGGAGAGACAGGCAGGGAGACAGGCAGGGAGACAGGCAGGGAGACAGGCAGGGAGACAGGCAGGGAGACAGGCAGGGGGACAGGCAGAGAGACAGGCAGGGAGACAGGCAGGAAGACAGGCAGGGAGACAGGCAGGGAGACAGGCAGGGAGACAGGCAGGGAGACAGGCAGAGAGACAGGCAGGGAGACAGGCAGGGAGAGACAGGCAGGGAGACAGGCAGAGAGACAGGCAGAGAGACAGGCAGGAAGACAGGCAGGGAGACAGGCAGAGAGACAGGCAGGGAGACAGGCAGAGAGACAGGCAGGGAGAGACAGGCAGGGAGAGACAGGCAGGGAGAGACAGGCAGGGAGACAGGCAGGGAGACAGGCAGGGAGACAGGCAGAGAGACAGGCAGGGAGACAGGCAGGGAGACAGGCAGAGAGACAGGCAGAGAGACAGGCAGGGAGACAGGCAGGGAGAGACAGGCAGGGAGAGACAGGCAGGGAGACAGGCAGAGAGACAGGCAGGGAGAGATAGGCAGGAAGACAGGCAGAGAGACAGGCAGAGAGACAGGCAGAGAGACTGTCACCCATGAAGGGGGGATCTGGGGTCACTCAGTACAGACAGGCTTTCTGCTAACCGTGCACTGCTTAATTTTTCTCCCAGGGATACTGTTCTGGGCTGAATGATGAGTGTTCAGGTGAGCTAACATGGGCTAATACACACACACCTGCACACTCACACAAACACACAGACACGTCTACACACACCTGCACACTCACACAAACACATCTACACACACACACCTGCACACTCACACAAACACACAGACACGTCTACACACACCTGCACACTCACACAAACACATCTACACACACACACCTGCACGCTCACACAAACACACAGACACGTCTACACACACCTGCACACTCACACAAACACATCTACACACACACACCTGCACACTCACAGAAACACATCTACACACACACACCTGCACACTCACACAAACACACACATCTACACACACACCTGCACACTCACAGAAACACATCTACACACACACACCTGCACACTCACACAAACACACACATCTACACACGCACCTGCACACTCACACAAACACACACATCTACACACGCACCTGCACACTCACACAAACACATCTACACACACACCTGCACACTCACACACGTCTTTTCTTTCTGTTCCTTCCTGTCTCTCCATTTCACACACAGACTCTCTCTATCTCTTTAATCTCTGTCTCCTCACACACACACACACACACACACACACTCACACACACACACCAGCACTCTTCCTCCAGCCCCTGAAGTACCCATCGGACTCCAGCCGTCCACTTAGTCGCTTCCTCCTCCTCGCCGGGGCCTCAAACAGACCTGTGATTGGCTCAGACAGACACGTTTCCTTGGCGACTACCCTTGACATCCAATTAGAAGTTGTCGTGGCTCTGCTGGGTGTGGGGCTGTGGAGGTTGAGCACCACTTAAGGTCCTGACAGGGGGATTGAAGCGTGTGTGCTGGGGTGGGACTGTGGACTCTCACTGTGAAGACCTCCTCCCTCTAAACACTTCAGTGATAATCAGCTACGTCTCTCCACAGTGATCCCTTCATCTCTCCCGCCTCACTGATAATATCTCTGTCTACTGGAACTGAAAAAAGAAAACAACAACAAAAAAAACCTTCAAAGGGTTCTTCCACCGAGAATGAGGAACCTTTTTCATTGTTGTTCTCTATCCTGTGTTTCCTACATAATAAACTGTGTTTCTATCTTCCCTGAAGGGTCAGAGTGGAGATGGATGGAACCGGAACTGGGTCGAATTACTGTTCGAAATCTTTCTCGGTTCTGGTCGTATTTATGCTTGATTTTTCTTGGACCTTCCACGTGGAATCAAGAAGGAGAGCTTCCGAGGTCTCCTCACACCTAATATCATACAGAACATCAACTCGGCATTAGTACACAATAATAACCACACTCTTTACCAACATTAACTATTCAGCACATCACTACATTAAGTATTTAAATGCATTGGCTTATGCAACTAGGCTGGGTCAGGGAGCGAGAGAGAACAAAGGGGGGAGGAGCGGAGAAAGACAGAGTTTCTCTGTTTGAGGGTGAGAGAATACATGTATGGTTAAATACATGAGAGAGGGATGAGAGGATGGGGGGATGAGAGATTGGGGGGGATGAGAGGATGGGTGGAAGGGCATCTCTTGATTCCTCTCCCCCTCCTCCCCCCATGCAGCAGGCCCTGAGGCTATAGAAGGTGTTCCTGCTGTGAGACCAGAGAATGGAGGAGTTAGAGAGCACGCTCCTCTGCCGTGATGTCCCCTCAGGCTGCCTGCTCTGGTGCTCTGGCCCCAGTCTTCCACCCAGCCCTCCTCCACCCAGCCCTCCTCCACCCAGCCCTCCTCCTCCCAGCTCTCCTCCACCCAGCCCTCCTCCTCCACCCAGCCCTCCTGCACCCTGCCCTCTTCTTCCCAGCTCTCCTCCTCCCAGCCCTCCTCCTCCCAGCCCTCCTCCACCCAGCCCTCCTCCACCCAGCTCTCCTCCTCCCAGCCCTCCTCCACCCAGCTCTCCTCCACCCAGCCCTCCTCCTCCCAGCCCTCCTCCACCCAGCCCTCCTTCACCCAGCCCTCCTCCACCCAACATCCTCCACCCAACATCCTCCACCCCATACCCAGACCAGATCTTGGTCCTCCCTTCCTTCCTCCACCCCCCCCCCCCCCCCACAGAAACCCTCACACGTGTGTCCTGTCGGAAGTGATGGGCTGAACTCAGTTTTAATTGAATTTAGATACATCTTCATATTTGTTGACAATCATTACACAAGATATTTACACGGTCATTGTTATGAAATATTACAATTGGAATTTACAGGATCTTTGTACAAAATATGTCTGACTCTTTTTGTGTTGGTCAGCGAGTCGATGCACAGTCATTTCTGGTGGAACAAGACCTTTTCGAACAGTGGCTGAGAATGTCTAAGTGTCTGGGTGGTCCTTCTACTTAACCAAGATGCTGCTTTTGAAGTCAGTTACAAAGAAAAAACAAGTGAGAAAAAACTCCAGGAAGGACTGAGTCCTTGTCATTTGTTTTTTTTTCTTCTTTGATAAGCGTGATCTTTTAATAAATACATTTCTATTGTACCGTAAAGGAACACATTTATAACCTGTTAGTAGTTTGACTGCAAAAAAAAAACAACAAAAAAAACCAAGAAAAACCTGCTTAAATAGAATACATTTGTATTATTTACACGGAATATCATGAATATTGAGATATAAAAATGGACCTCTTTTTTTGTCACTCTTTAAAACATGATTTTATCTACAGTTTTTAAAACATTAATCACAATGGAATGCTTTAATACTTCTATCATTCAATTCTACTGTGGTTGACGATAATTCTGATGATTATAATGACGATGACGGTGTGATAGAATCGATGCAGCAACCTTCATCGAAGAGTGTCCTCCTACGTTAGTGTTTGGTACCAAGCCAGGCCATCCGAACACTATCTCCCCCTTGGCAGTGAAGAATCAAAGAGTTAAAAGTGTCTCTCTTTTTTCTCTCTCAATAAAAACCAGAGGATGTTGTCGATGGTAGACTCAGTCCAGTCAGCAAAGCAGAGTGAGAACAGTAATGTGTAGCCAGGGTCATTTTCTTGTCCACCCCCCCCCCCCCCCCCCTCACCCACACTCAACCAGTCTCTCTCCCAGTCCCCCAATCGCTCTGGCAGACCCTGGAAGGTTCTCTTCTCAAGACGAAAAGAAAAGAATCCCAAGTCAAAACTTCAGTGTGTAACTGATGACCCCAATTTTGAACATGCTGTGTAGAAGACAGCGCCCCCCGCTGGCAGGATGACTGTTAGACTGAAGACAGTCGGAGGCAGGGTGCGGGGTGGTGCTCTGGGTCAGGGCTGTTGAGACAGGGGGGTGGTGGGGGGGGCTCTAGGAGAGGGAAGCTGGAGAAGAGCGTTTGCTACACAGAAGAAGGAAAAAGCTTGTGTAGAAAAACCAAAAAACGCTTTTGTGCTCCATTGACATGATCGAGATGCAAATGAACTCAAAAGGTAAGCATGCTTTTAAAGGATGTTGGTGATATACAGGTAACTATAGGAAAATAGTCTATCAAGGATCACTCCTTTAAAATCACCTATAGGGCTCTCCTGGATGTACACATCTGAGCTACAGAGTAATTCGATTATACGAAACAAAACAAATCTTAAAGTATAGGCAAAAACAAGCATAAATATTTGGATCCACAGAGAGTAAGCTACTAATGACAAATATTACTGATATTACTGAAACCCTGGAACCGGCAACACATCTGACGTTTTCATCCAGTCCAAAGTGTTACGTCTGTTGTCACGGTTACGGTGTTCCGAGCTCAGAAGACCGGATCGTTCCAGATTGAGGTTGTCAGGTGTGCCAGACAGTTCATCCAAAATGTCCCTCTATCCTCCTAAAACAGTTGACTAAAATGAAATCGGCAAAATAAACGCAGGTGCACTGTTTCCCTCTCTCACCCTCTCTCTCTCACTTTCATCTCAACCTCTCTCTCTCTCTCTCTCTCTCACTTTCATCTCACCCTCTCTCTGTCTCTCTTTCATCTCTCGTGCTGTCATCCTCACCCACCCCCCTCCTCCCCCCCTCCCTGGGGTCTTCCTGCCCCCCCCCCCTCCCTCCTCTAGTGGACGTAGTAGAGCCAGTAGACCACGTTGAAGAAGGAGAACACGGTCGGGAAGATCATTCTGGACCACTTGTCGATAGAGTTCACGTCTGTCAGATCGGGGATGTTCACCTTCAGCTGGGAGGCCCTCCTCCTTAGGCGAGACTTCTTCTGGGCGTGGCGTTCCAGGGCGCTGTGTCCGTAGTTCTGGCGTGCCATGGCGGCGCGCCGGTACTGCAGCGTGGAGCTGTCGTAGGCCAGCATGGTGTTACGGGGGTCTCCCGGCCCCCCCAGCCCCCGGCCCAGCTCGGGAGCTCCCACCATCTCGTTCTTCATCTCCACGCCGAACAGGATGTTGTCATCGACGGTCATCTGTGGGGGGAGGGGAAGAGAGGCGGGGGCCGTGAGAGGGAGTGAGTAAACAAAAAGGTTGGGGGGTAAAAAATAATATGTCATCTTGAGTTGTTTGTACTGAAAGGTTGTTTTTCTTATCACTATTTTTACTTACAAAGTCAAGAACAGTTTGCCTAAGACCTTTGAGGCATTTATTTTATTTAGCTTTCTTGGCTATAAACATTAGGGAGCAAAGTATTTCAAAGGCAGTGCAAATGTGTTTTATCTCAGTGACATTGTAGCTACAAGTTCCTCCTTCTATCACAAATAAAAATGATGATTATTATTATTATTATTATTGAGAATAATAACTGGAACTGTATTTGTGAATATCTAACATTCAAATAAAGCCGAGTAAACTGTCAATCCAGCATAGTGACAAAGAACTTCACATCTATAACTCACAGAACAAAACATCTGCATTGTCATCTCAGAATTTCAACCAAGTGATGGTTCAAATTCTAAATCTAAAACTCACAAGACAAACCAAGTAAAGAAACGCAAAATCAAAGAAAGGAGTAAAATGTGAGAGGATAAAGGTTGAGAGAAACAGGAAAGGGCTTTGCAAAGATGGAGGAAGAGCGGTTTAAGGATCAGGGCAGGCCAGGAGAGACGTACAGAAGGATCGGTGCTTCTTTCCCCTCAGCCTGACGTGTCGTAAAAACAAAAAAACAGCCCCCCCCCCTCCCTCCCTCTCTAACTAAAATCTGACGTCTTCTGGTGTTCTTCTTCATCGAATTCTGACACAAACCCCCCTAGCTCATTTGACCCTACTCATCAAAATGCAAATGATTTTTTTCTCATCCTTCCGCCCCACCCATCTCTCCTTCAGGCTGAGATCTATTGGCTGCCATCTTATTTCCTCTAAGTCGCTAACTTGTCATTTGCAGAGCTATAAAATGACCTTTGAGAGTCACTGTGTCTCACACCAGGATTACCTTTAACAATATCTTAGCGTTAGCATATGTCCATCCTGTTTTCCATCCGTTTGACTAGGACCTAGTTCTGAGACCCCTGCAGCGGCTTAGAGCTCAGCGCTCCTACAAGTTGTGTTTGTCAGGAACAAAGCAATGAAAATCAAGAAAAAGGGGGAGAGAACACAATGGGGGGAGTGGATGATCAAAGTTGCCTTAATAAAAAAATCTACAGAAAATCAAAGAAATGCAACAGAAAAAAAGGGAAAATCTACCACAGCATTTTCCTCTGATCTGGTGTTGATTCAGATTGATGACATTTTTGTTATTAAAGTTTTGACTTTCAAAACCTCCAGTACCTTAGGTCTTTGCTCGACTACTCCTAATGCAGCATCGTCCACAAAGATGGGATCCCACAGCGAGTCATACGCGTCAATTTCCCTCTGTTTCATTCTGGCATACAGATCATCATCTCTCTGAACTACATTTCCCATCATCCACTGCAAGCATACAAAATCAGCACTGTTACTTGGGGGGGGAAACGTGCAGCTTGCCACACTCACAAGGAAAGTTTCTGTTACGGCTAATTCTTTTATTATCATGAGCTGTATACAAACTGGAAAAGGAAAGGCTTGTTGGACTGCAGCCAATGACATGCTTTCTTCTTATTTGTTTATTTTTATTTTTTAAGTCCAAGTCCGCCTTGCCCTTCAAGAGACACAGAGTAAGAAAGCGAGCGAGCGGGAGCCAATCATTAGTGATCGCTACATTCGCCGTGGTCACACCCAGGTGGTTTAGGAGACCAAGAAACAGCAGTCTGATTGGTCGACACATGAGTACACCTGAGAGAGAAGAACAGCCAGGAGGGGACTGGACACACACACACACACACACAGATCACAGCATCACATTGACCTTGAGGGAGACACACAGCTCCTCTACTGTGTTACGATGTCACGTTAACCAACCCCCACCACACAAAACCAAACATCCCTTCCCAGAAGGCCCCTCTCGCCTCACGCACCTTGTTGGGGTCGTGCCTCATCTTCTCATTGTTGGCTGTGGCAGCTTTCTCCGCTGCCTTCTTCTGCCTCTGGGGCCCGCGGCCGAAGAAGATGTAGTTGACGAAGGCGTATTCCAGCAGGGCCAGGAAGACGAACACGAAGCAGCCCATCAGGTACATGTCGATGGCCTTAACATAGGGGATCTTGGGAAGGGTCTCCCTCAGGTGGGTGTTGATGGTTGTCATGGTGAGCACCGTGGTGATGCCTGGCACACAGAGGGCACAGGGTTAGGGTGTGTTTAGGGCTGGTGCTGGGACTAGGGTGTGTTTAGGGCTGATGCTGGGACTAGG